>JAOWBJ010140044.1:0-17914 GCA_028566335.1 Monarda citriodora | reverse complement strand
ATATTTCTGGTCCGTTCTTCATGTATCAAGCCCAACATGAAGCGAGATGACTCAACTCTAAAATTTGATGAGTTGAGTCATCTCACTTAAATAGTAATCTCTACTTTTTAATTTACCCTTGATTAAATAAAATAGTTAATGTTAATTAGATGATAATAATAATAATAATAATATCAATGTTAATGATAGTAACACTAACATAAATTAAAATAGATAAAACGATTATAATTAAATAATTAATAAATAAAATATTATGTAATATTTTTTTAATAATATAAATCTATGTTGATGTTAATTAATAATAATAATAATAATAATAATAATAATAATAATAATTAGCAATGACTAATCACAATTATGGCTATTCAAAGTTCAATTTTTGAAAGAGTATTTTGGTTAATATGGTCTTTCATCTATAATTTACCAATTCCATCAAACACAAATGTTTCCTCATCTCAGTTTAAAATTTTACAATAAAATAAGCATATGACTCCTTCATCTTTGACAATATTCACATGATTCATCTATAAATGAATCATTCTTAATTTGAGAGATGATCGGTCCATTTCTACCGAACACTGCCTAATTATATGACATTTTATATTGCATTAATAGATGGATGACACGATACATAATCAATAATTTATGGTTTAAATTTATATGAGGAAAATATACCCTCTAACATAATGAAAATTTAATCCTAAAATTTTCCACTTGTCATTCCTCTACTAATACAATAAAAGATGTAAGATGTTATATAATAGTAGTAATTAGGTAATAGAGGATATAATTCGAAAAATATGGTGACCTACGTATTACAAGGGCATGAATCTTGGAAATGAGGAAATTGGGGTGCGCTAATTTTGGGATATGTAGGATATTGGCTCCTATAAATTGACACATATTTCACGCATCTCTTCATCAAACTCAAACCAAATCAAGAATAATGTCATCTTTCCTATTGCTTCTGTTGCTATTGGCCCTTATCAATACCCCATCTCTTGCTATCAACTCAGAACATGATCAAGTTGTAGAAGATGAGGGGTGGTTGTCTAATATTATCGATTCTGCCACCGGTCGCCACCGCCGCCACCACCACCACCACCATCGCCACCGCCACCATGCTCCTCCTTCTCACCATGCTCCACCACCAACGCACCATGGCCACGTGGCTGCTCCTGTCCCTGCTCCTGCTCCTCACCACCATGCTTATCCTCCAAAACACGGCCGTCATGCTCCTCCACCTCACCACCACCACCGTCCTTATGCTCCTCCGCCGAGAAGCCATGGACACTTGGATGCTCCGGCTCCGGCTCCGACTCCTCGAGTTGATGACTTCCCTTCTCCCCCTCCCTATTCTTATAACCCTTATGTTCCTCTGCGTAACTAGATTTGAAAACCTTGTTATAATTAGTTCTTCAATAATTCCTTTCTCTTGTAATTGGCTTCACATATAAATAAATGTTGCTGTCTTTAATATTGCTTCTTGTCATTCAGTTGTTCATCTACTGTGTGTTGCTAGACTTGTTTTGTTGGGATGTGTTTGACTAAGTTTATAAACAATTTAAAGTTTAAATCGTTAGAAATACTTTCGAACATAAAGTTAAAATTTCTTATAAACTTAATAAAATACCCTTTCGTAATGAATTTAGATATTTGAAAGTTAGAATATACGGTCCAAAAGCATATTATAAGACACGAGCAACTTAAAATTACCCCAACAAATCTAGTAGTAGTAGTTTTCACAATGACAAACTAAAGAGAATAAAATCGATTTTTATTTTCTCCAATTCATTTTCATGTACTAAACAATATTTATAGGAAATTAAGCCCAAATTTATAGCCTCGTTAATTTTTAATTAATTCACATTAAATTTTCATACGAACTATATATGCATTTCCTATTTACTACCCAATCCCAAATTAATAGTCTCAATACGATCCACCATAAGATTAATTGTGTTTAAGAGTGATAGGATGAGTTAATTAATTTAATTGTAGATTGGGTATTAGAGATGATGAGATGAGTTGATGTGATTGTAAATTGAGAGTATTAGGATTTTAAATTGTGTTTTATAAGTGAGTTGATGATTTGTTGCGATTGTAATTTATTTCCTTTTACGAAAATGGGATAATAAATTGGAACGTTCTAAAGAGGAAAACGAGACTAATAAGTTGAAATGGAGATAATATATATATCCCTAAACATTTAATTGGTGAAAAACCACATTTGTAGGTCGGAATGGATTAATGAAATTCAATCACACAACTAAATTAATAAGAAAATAGCCATTCATATATAAGCATCGAAACACTAGTTTATAAATCTAGTATTACCTCCATCCCAAATTAATGGTCGCATTTTCCTTTTTGGGACGTCCCAAACTATTAATCTCATTTCCATAAAAGGAAATAAATTAGTGTCAAATCAAACGATCAACGCAACATTAATACACAATTAACATCAATTTGTCATGCCCTTAATTCTGGGTAAAGAAAGGATTTTGAAGAAGGAAGATGAATTGGGGGTGAAATTAGGGCTTGAGCATGTTACCGGGTGGGAAGAGAAGGAGATGTCGGGTAAGGAAGCGGGTTCGGGTGGATCCGTATTGCTGGAGAAAGGAGAGCCGTCCACGTGTTCTAATCTGAAGACGGATCAGACGGAGGCTGAAGTGAAGAAGTCGTGATTTGAGAAATGCGACTTTTGTAGTGTTTTTGTGTTATTGTTTATTTTCTCTGTTTTGCACTGTTTTTGAGTTTATTTTTCTTTTTAAATTGCGTGAGTCTTCGGACTCCCTTCGGGTTTTCTTGGTGGTTCTTTCCCGAAGTTAGGCTAGGTCGAACCATCTTAGGGTCCTTCTTTTTTAGTCTTTATATTGAGGGTTGTTTACCTTTTTCAACAAGAAATGAATTATCTTGTTCTCCCTCAACTTTCTTATCTCTTCTCTCCCCTTTCTCATGCTATCGGTTACTGTTTCATTACTTGCTAAACCATACCACTCAATTCATACATTCACCATACATTACATCAAGAAAATACAAAAATATACAAGGGCCCATTACAATTGGTATCACCCAGAAAATTGCTTCAAAAAATAGTGTTTATTCCAGTTTTTTTTTCGATCTTCCAGCAGTTGTTCGATCTTGGAGTTATGGCCTATAATACCCGTTTGAAGGACTTACAGGAAACACAGAAACAACTTGATTCTTCGTTGAAAGCTGAGGCTCTTCATCGCGAGGCCCTGGAACAAAAAATAGCGGATCAGCTCAAAGGTATGGAGAGGACATTCCAGAACACGTTAGCAGATATACAATTGCAATTATCTAATATGGCTACTGGGTCATCTCGTGGGGAGTCATCTGTGCTCGGATCTGGCCCGGGTTCACAGAAATCAGGATCGGGAGGGGTTCATACTCCACTGCCCAGGATCGAATTTCCAACATTTGATGGATCCAATCCCAGATCATGGATCCTGAAATGCTCGAGCTATTTCAAGTTGATGCCATCCATTCCGGATGTTCAGAAAGTTCCGATGGCAACCATGCACTTTGAGGGTAAGGCACTTTTGTGGTATCAAAATCTTCACATGGGTGATTTAATTCTATCATGGAGACAATTTATAGATTTGGTTTCTACTCGATTTGAGGACCTTCGGACCTCATCCATTATTGTGGAATTTAACAAATTGAAGCAATCCGGTACTTATGATGCTTATGTTGATCGATTTGAAGAATTGCGTGCATGTTTGTTGATGGAGGAGGCAGGTACATTTTCGGAGGAATATTTTATAGCAAGTTTTATCAGTGGGTTATCTGAGGAACTTCGTAATTTTATTGAAATGTTTAACCCACCTACATTGGAAGCTGCAATTGAACTGGGTAGAAAGCAGCTTGTTACCCTTGAAGCTATTTCCAGAAAACTTCGTTTCCAGTACAAAAACACTTCACCCATTCCCTCCCAGTTTAAACGTTCTGAACCCACACCCATTACATCACCACCCTTCCCTAAACCAGCCCATTCTACACCCCTAAAACCCATTACCAAACTCCTAACACCTGCTGAAATGGCTGCTCGCCGTGAGAAAGGCCTTTGTTACAATTGTGATGAGAGATTCATACCAGGGCATAGATGTAAAAGCAGAATCTCTTATATGGTTATGACGGAGGAAGAAGAGATGTTATATGCTCAGGAGGAGACCACTGATGCTACTAATCACACTGATTTGGACTTGGAGGAAGTACCTATGTCCCTAGACTCTATGATGGGAGCTTGTGGCCTTAATACCATGCGGGTTATTGGAGAGGTTGGACCCCACAAGCTCAATATATTGCTGGATACAGGAAGTACTTTAAGCTTCCTACAGGAGGATATGGCCACCAAGCTAGGCTGTTCCATTTCTACAGACACTCCTCTTTTAGTCCGGGTTGCCAATGGGCAGAAACTATTGACCAGTAAGAGGGCTTCTGACTTTGTGTGGCATGTTCAAGGGCATGAATTTAAGTACTCTCCTAGACTCTTGAAGAATGTTGGGTGTGACTTAATACTTGGTGGGGATTGGCTAAGGTTCTGCTCTCCTATTGAATTGGACTATGCTCAAATGTGTTTTGTGGTTACACTACATGGCAAGAGGGTTAAATTGCAAGCTATTAAATCTGCTACTGATTGTCAGATGATCACTGGAGCAGTCCTTAATGGACTGCTGCTTCAGGAACTTCATACAGTGGAGGAGGTTTTTGTTATTGAGGGGCAATCTGTTCTACATCATTCTGATCCTACTATGCAGAAGCTACTGGAAGAGTATAAGGATGTGTTTGAGGAACCTACAGGACTTCCCCCTTCCCGGGGTATTGAACACAGCATTGAATTAAAAGGGGGCAGTGTCCCTAAACACCAATACCCCTACTGGGCATCTCATCATCAAAAGGATGTGATAGAGAAAATTGTGGAGGACATGCTAAGTGCTGGGATTATACAATATAGCAAGAGTCCTTTTTCTTCTCCAGTGGTACTTGTTAAGAAAAATGATAGTTCATGGAGGATGTGCGTGGATTATAGGTACCTCAATTCTCTTACTATTAAGCATGAGTATCCTATCCCAATTATTGATGAGCTTCTTGATGAGTTATTTGGGGCAAAATTTTTTTCTAAGATAGACCTTCGTTCAGGGTACTTTCAAATTTTAGTTAAAGCTGAGGACAGATTTTTAACTGCCTTTTCCACTCACCATGGACAGTTTGAATTTCTTGTTATGCCCTTTGGGCTTTGCAATGCCCCGGCTACCTTTCAATCATTAATGAACAGGGTTTTTAAGGATTGTTTGAGAAAATTTGTTTTGGTCTTCTTCGATGATATCTTGGTGTACAGTCCCTCTTGGGAGACTCATTTATTGCATTTAAAGGAGGTTTTGGAGTTGTTAAGGAAGAACACCTTATTTGCTAAGCTTAGTAAGTGCAGTTTTGGCCAATCTAAGGTGGAATACTTGGGACACATAATTACAGCAGATGGAGTAGCTACTGATCCAGACAAAATCTCTTGTATGTTGTCCTGGCCACTACCTAAGAATATCAAGCAGTTGAGGGGATTCTTGGGATTATGTGGATATTACAGAAAATTTATTAAGGGATATGGGGTGATTAGCAGTCCATTAACTGCTTTATTGAAGAAGGATAATTTCAGCTGGACACCAGAGGCAACCAGTGCTTTTCAGAGTTTGAAAACAGCCATGTCTTCTGCCCCTATTCTGGCTTTGCCAGATTTCACCAAGCCTTTTATTCTAGAAACGGATGCTAGTGGTAAGGGTGTGGGAGCAGTCCTAATGCAAGATGGCCGGCCTATTGCTTTCTTAAGTAAGGCTTTGGGGGCAAGGAACCAAGCTCTTTCAATTTATGAAAGAGAATTCTTGGCTGTGGTTATAGCAGTTCAAAAGTGGAAAAGTTATCTACAAGGTCACAAGTTCTACATAAGGACTGATCAACAAGCCTTGAAGCACTTGTTGGATCAGAAGAATATGACACCTACCCAACATAAATGGTTTACTAAACTTATTGGCTTGGATTATGAAATTCATTTTAAGAAAGGATCTGAGAACAGAGTTGCTGATGCTCTCTCTAGGTTTCCTGATTTCTATGAGGATGCTTTTGCTATATCCTCTGTCACACCATTATGGGCACAGAGGGTAATTCAGAGTTATAAGGGGGATAAATTTATTGATGGTGTTATTGCTGCTAAGTTAGTGCAGCCTTCAGACTTTCCAGATTATACAGTTGCAGATGGATTGGTTAGATACAAGGGTAGATTGTTGGTGGGTCCTGATTCTACCCTTAGAGATTCTTTGCTCCAAGAAGTTCATGGAAGTCCAGGTGGGGGACACTCTGGATTCCAGGGGACTTATATGAGGTTGAAAGCCTCTTTTTATTGGGTAGGTATGAAAAAATCTGTCCTACAATTTGTGCAGCAGTGTGTGATTTGCCAAAAAGTTAAACCTGTTAGTGGAGCCATACCTGGACTATTACAGCCCCTGCCTGTCCCAACAATGGCCTGGTCTCATATCTCAATGGACTTCATTGAGGGCCTCCCTAAATCTGCAGGAAAGGATGTGATTTTAGTGGTTATTGATAGAATGACAAAATATGCTCACTTCCTCAGTTTATCCCACCCATTTACAGCAGAAATTGTAGCTAAGCTGTTCCTAGATAATATCTACAAACTTCATGGCACACCTACTGCCATAGTATCAGACCGGGATAAGGTGTTTACTAGCACCTTTTGGAAGACTCTATTCAAACTGATGGGTACAACATTGCAACTGTCATCTGCTTATCATCCCCAAACGGATGGTCAAACCGAGAGGCTCAACCAATGCTTGGAGAATTATCTACGATGCTTTGTAAGTGATACTCCTAGACTATGGACAAAGTGGCTTCCCTTGGCTGAGCACTGGTATAACACAAATTACCATTCTAGTCTAAAAATGTCCCCATTCCAAGCATTATATGGTTATCCTCCCCCCCATCTCTCTCTTGATTCATATTTGGGACCTACTACTGACAGTGCATCTATGTTGTTCGTGGATAGACAGTTATTTATGCAGAAATTGAGAGAGAATTTATTACATGCATAGCAAAGGATGAAGCATTTTGCAGATTTAAAACGCACAGAGAGAGAATTTGATGTTGGCGATATGGTGTTTGTCAAGTTACAACCATATAGGCAGAATTCGGTATACTTGAGGAAAAACCTAAAGCTGGCTTCTAGGTTTTATGGTCCATACAAGGTGTTGCAGAGAATTGGGAAGGTGGCCTACAAGATTGATCTACCGGCTGACTCTCGTATACACCCAGTCTTTCATGTCTCTCTATTGAAGAAATACATAGGGAAGGATGTCATACCTTTGCAGACACTGCCGCCGGTGGATGTTGATGGTTCTTTTCTGATTGAGCCCTTTGCGGTGGTGGACAAACGCTGGCTCAGTCGCCGTGGTAACCAAATCGAGCAGATCTGCGTTCAGTGGTCGAAGGAGATGCCGGATCTACTTACGTGGGAAGATACGATTCATTTCAAGCGCAAGTTTCGATCTTACGATCCTTGCGGACAAGGATCGGTTGGTGAGGGGGGTATTGTCATGCCCTTAATTCTGGGTAAAGGAAGGATTTTGGAGATGACAGATGAATTGGGGATGGAATTAGGGCTTGAAGGTGTTCGGGAGTGGAAAGAGACGGAGGTATCGGGTGAGTTGGCAGGTTTAGGTGGATCTTTGACGGTGGTGGAAGGGGAGCCGTCCACGTGTAAGGATCTGGAGGAGGGTCAAAAGGGTGTTGACGAGAAGAAGGCGTCGTAGGAGAAATGCGACTTTTGTTAATCCTTTTATGTTTTATTTCCTATTTTCGCACTATTTCCGAATTATTGTTTTTCTTTTAAAATTGCGTGAGTCTTTGGACTCCCTTCGAGTTTTCTTGGTGGTTCTTTCCCGAAGTTAGGATTAGGTCGAACCATCTTAGGGTCCTTTTTAGTCTTTATATTGAGGGTTGTTTGCCTTTTTCAACAAGAAATGAATTATCTTGTTCTCCCTCAAACTTCCTCTCTCTTCTCTATCCTTTCTTATGCTATCGGCTACTGTTACATCATTTACTAGTTCATACCATTCAATTCATACATTCATCATACAATTCATAAAGAAAACACAAAAATATACAAGGGCCCATTACAATTGGTATCACCCAGAAAATTGCTTCAAAAAATAGTGTTTATTTCCAGTTTTTACATCTTCCGGCAGTTGTTCGATCCTGGAATTATGGCAGATAACACTCGCTTGAAGGACTTACTGGAAACCCAGAAACAGCTCGATTCTTCGTTGAAAGCTGAGGCTCTCCATCGCGAGGCCCTGGAACAAAAAATTGTGGATCAGCTCAAAGGTATGGAGAGGACTTTCCAGAATACATTGGCAGATATACAATTACAATTGTCTTATATGGCTACTGGGTCATCTCGTGGGGAGTCATCTGTGCTCGGATCTGGCCCGGGTTCACAGAAATCAGGATCAGGAGGGGTTCACACTCCACTACCCAGGATCGAATTCCCATCATTTGATGGATCCAATCCCTGATCATGGATCCTAAAGTGCTCGAGTTATTTTAAATTAATGCCATCCATCCCTGATGTTCAGAAGGTTCCGATGGCAACCATGCATTTTGAGGGTAAGGCACTTTTGTGGTATCAAAATCTTCACATGGGTGATTTGATTCTATCATGGAGACAATTTATAGATCTGGTTTCTACTCGATTTGAGGACCTTCGGACCTCTTCAATTATTGTGGAATTTAACAAATTAAGGCAATCCGGTACTTATGATGCTTATGTTGATCGATTTGATGAATTAAGAGCTTGTTTATTGATGGAGGAGGCGGGTACTTTCTCGGAGGAATATTTTATAGCAAGTTTTATTAGTGGGTTTGTCTGAAGAACTTCGCAATTTTATTGAAATGTTTAACCCACCTACATTGGAAGCTGCCATTGAATTGGGTAGGAAGCAGCTTGTTACCCTAGAAGCTATTTCCAGAAAACTTCGTTTTCAGTACAAAAACACTTCACCCACACCTTCCCAGTTTAAACGTTCTGAAACCACACCCACCACATCACCACCCTTCCCTAAACCAGCCCATTCTACACCTATGAAACCTATTACCAAACTCCTCACACCCGCTGAAATGGCTGCTCGCCGTGAGAAAGGCCTTTGTTACAATTGTGATGAGAGATTCATACCGGGACATAGATGTAAAAACAGAATCTCTTATATGGTTATGACGGAGGAAGAAGAGATGTTATATGCTCAGGAGGAGACCACAGATGCTACTAATCACACTGATTTGGATTTGGAGGAAGTACCTATGTCCCTAGACTCTATGATGGGAGCTTGTGGTCTCAATACCATAAGGGTTATTGGGGAGGTGGGGCCCCACAAGCTCAATATATTGCTAGATACAGGAAGCACTTTAAGCTTCCTACAGGAGGATATGGCTACCAAGCTAGGCTGCTCTATTTCCACAGATACTCCTCTTTTAGTCCGGGTTGCCAATGGACAGAAACTATTAATCAGTAAGAGGGCTTCTGACTTTGTGTGGCATGTTCAAGGACATGAATTTAAGTACTCTCCTAGACTCTTGAAGAATGTTGGATGTGACTTAATACTTGGTGGAGATTGGCTGAGGTTTTGCTCTCCTATTGAATTAGATTATTCTCACATGTGTTTTGTGGTTACACTACATGAACAGAGGGTTAAATTGCAAGCTATTACATCAGCTACTGATTGTCAGATGATCACTGGGGCAGTTCTTAATGGACTGTTGCTTCAGGAACTGCATACAGTGGATGAGGTTTTTGTTGTTGAGGGGCAGTCTATTCTTACTCATTCTGACCCTGCTATACAGCAGCTATTGAGGGATTATAAAGATGTGTTTGAGGAACCTACGGGACTTCCCCCTTCAAGGGGTATTGAGCACAGCATTGAATTAAAAGGGGGCAGTGTTCCTAAACACCAATACCCTTACCGGGCATCTCACCATCAAAAGGATGAGATTGAGAAAATTGTGGAAGACATGCTAACTTCTGGAATTATACAATATAGCAAGAGTCCTTTTTCTTCACCAGTGGTGCTTGTCAAGAAAAAGGATAGTTCATGGAGGATGTGTGTAGATTATAGGTACTTGAACTCTCTTACTATTAAGCATGAGTATCCTATTCCAATTATTGATGAGCTTCTTGATGAGTTATTTAGGGCAAAATTCTTTTCTAAGATTGACCTTCGTTCAGGGTATTTTCAAATCTTAGTTAAAGCTGAGGACATATTTTTAACTGCCTTTTCCACTCACCATGGACAGTTTGAATTCCTTGTTATGCCTTTTGGGCTTTGTAATGCCCCGGTTACATTTCAATTCTTAATGAATAGGGTTTTTAAGGATTGTTTGAGAAAGTTTGTGTTGGTTTTCTTTGATGATATCTTAGTTTACAGTCCTTCTTGGGAGACACACTTATTGCATTTAAAGGAGGTTTTGGAGTTATTAAGGAGGAACACCTTATTTGCTAAGTTAAGCAAGTGCGGTTTTGGCCAATCTAAAGTGGAATATTTAGGACACATAATCACAGCAGATGGAGTAGCTACTGATCCGGATAAAATTTCTTGTATGCTGTCCTGGCCTTTGCCTAAGAATATTAAGCAGTTGAGGGGATTTTTGGGGTTATGTGGATATTACAGAAAATTTATTAGGGGATATGGGTTGATTAGCAGTCCATTAACTGCTTTGTTGAAAAAGGATAATTTCTGCTGGACACCAGAGGCAACCAGTGCTTTCCAGAATCTGAAAAAAGCTATGTCCTCTGCCCCTGTCCTGGCTTTACCAGACTTCACCAAGCCTTTTATTCTAGAAACGGATGCTAGTGGTAAGGGTGTGGGAGCAGTTTTGATGCAAGAAGGCCGGCCTATTGCTTTCTTAAGTAAGGCTTTGGGAATAAGGAACCAAGCTCTTTCAATATATGAAAAGGAATTTTTGGCTGTGGTCATAGCAGTTCAAAAGTGGAAAAGTTATCTACAAGGGCACAAATTTTATATAAGGACTGATCAACAAGCCCTGAAGCACTTGTTGGATCAGAAGAATATGACACCTACCCAATAGAAATGGTTTACTAAACTTATTGGCTTGGATTATGAAATTCACTTCAAGAGAGGATCTGAGAACAGAGTTGCTGATGCTCTCTCTAGGTTTCCTGATTTCTATGAGGATGCTTTTGCTATCTCTTCTGTCACCCCATTATGGGCACAGAGAGTTATTCAAAGTTATAAAGGGGATAAATTCATTGAGGGTGTTATTGCTGCTAAGTTAGTGCAGTCTTCTGAATTTCCAGATTATACAGTTTCAGATGGGTTGGTTAGATACAAGGGTAGAGTATTTGTGGGTTCTGACTCTACCCTTAGAGACTCTTTGCTCCAAGAAGTTCATGGAAGTCCAGGTGGGGGACACTCTGGATTCCAAGGGACTTATATGAGGTTGAAAGCCTCTTTTTACTGGGTAGGTATGAAAAAATCAGTCTCACAATTTGTGCAGCAGTGTGTGATTTGTCAAAAAGTTAAACCTTTGAGTGGAGCTATACCTGGATTGTTACAGCCCCTGCCTGTTCCAACAATGGCCTGGTCTCATATCTCAATGGACTTCATTGAGGGCCTACCTAAATCTGCAGGAAAGGATGTGATTTTAGTGGTTATAGATAGACTGGCAAAATATGCTCACTTTCTCAGTCTCTCTCACCCATTTACAGCAGAAATTGTAGCTAAGTTGTTCCTAGATAATGTTTACAAACTACATGGCACTCCTACTGCCATTGTATCAGATCGGGACAAGGTGTTCACTAGCACCTTTTGGAAGACTCTATTCAAACTTATGGGTACAACATTGCAATTATCATCTGCTTATCATCCCCAAACAGATGGTCAAACCGAGAGGCTCAACCAGTGCTTGGAGAACTATCTACGGTGCTTTGTAAGTGATTCTCCTAGACTATGGACAAAGTGGCTTTCCTTAGCCGAACACTGGTATAATACGAATTACCATTCTAGTTTGAAAATGTCTCCATTTCAAGATTTATATGGTTACCCTCCCCCCCATCTTTCTCTTGATTCTTATCTGGGGCCTACTACTGATAGTGCATCTATGTTATTTGCGGATAGACAGTTATTTATGCAGAAATTGAGAGAGAACTTATTACATGCCCAGCACAGGATGAAGCATTTTGCAGATTTAAAACGCAGAGAGGGAATTTGAAATTGGTGACATGGTGTTTGTGAAATTACAGCCATATCGGCAGAACTCGGTCTACCTAAGGAAAAACCTAAAGCTGGCTTCTAGGTTTTATGGCCCCTATAAGGTGTTACAGAGGATTGGGAAGGTGGCCTACAAAATTGATCTACCAGCTGACTCCCGTATCCACCCAGTCTTCCATGTCTCTCTATTAAAGAAATACATAGGGAAGGATGTCATACCTTTGCAGACACTCCCGCCGGTGGATGCTGACGGCTCTTTTCTGATTGAGCCTTTCGCGGTGGTGGACAAACGTTGGCTAAGTCGTCGTGGGAGCCAAATCGAGCAGATCTGCATTCAATGGTCGAAGGAGATGCCAGATCTCCTTACTTGGGAAGATACGACTCATTTCCAGCGCAAGTTTCGATCTTACGATCCTTGCGGACAAGGATCGGTTGGTGAGGGGGGTATTGTCATGCCCTTAATTCTGGGTAAAGGAAGGATTTTGGAGATGACAGATGAATTGGGGATGGAATTAGGGCTTGAAGGTGTTCGGGAGTGGAAAGAGACGGAGGTATCGGGTGAGTTGGCAGGTTTAGGTGGATCTTTGACGGTGGTGGAAGGGGAGCCGTCCACGTGTAAGGATCTGGAGGAGGGTCAAAAGGGTGTTGACGAGAAGAAGGCGTCGTAGGAGAAATGCGACTTTTGTTAATCCTTTTATGTTTTATTTCCTATTTTCGCACTATTTCCGAATTATTGTTTTTCTTTTAAAATTGCGTGAGTCTTTGGACTCCCTTCGAGTTTTCTTGGTGGTTCTTTCCCGAAGTTAGGATTAGGTCGAACCATCTTAGGGTCCTTTTTAGTCTTTATATTGAGGGTTGTTTGCCTTTTTCAACAAGAAATGAATTATCTTGTTCTCCCTCAAACTTCCTCTCTCTTCTCTATCCTTTCTTATGCTATCGGCTACTGTTACATCATTTACTAGTTCATACCATTCAATTCATACATTCATCATACAATTCATAAAGAAAACACAAAAATATACAAGGGCCCATTACAATTGGTATCACCCAGAAAATTGCTTCAAAAAATAGTGTTTATTTCCAGTTTTTACATCTTCCGGCAGTTGTTCGATCCTGGAATTATGGCAGATAACACTCGCTTGAAGGACTTACTGGAAACCCAGAAACAGCTCGATTCTTCGTTGAAAGCTGAGGCTCTCCATCGCGAGGCCCTGGAACAAAAAATTGTGGATCAGCTCAAAGGTATGGAGAGGACTTTCCAGAATACATTGGCAGATATACAATTACAATTGTCTTATATGGCTACTGGGTCATCTCGTGGGGAGTCATCTGTGCTCGGATCTGGCCCGGGTTCACAGAAATCAGGATCAGGAGGGGTTCACACTCCACTACCCAGGATCGAATTCCCATCATTTGATGGATCCAATCCCTGATCATGGATCCTAAAGTGCTCGAGTTATTTTAAATTAATGCCATCCATCCCTGATGTTCAGAAGGTTCCGATGGCAACCATGCATTTTGAGGGTAAGGCACTTTTGTGGTATCAAAATCTTCACATGGGTGATTTGATTCTATCATGGAGACAATTTATAGATCTGGTTTCTACTCGATTTGAGGACCTTCGGACCTCTTCAATTATTGTGGAATTTAACAAATTAAGGCAATCCGGTACTTATGATGCTTATGTTGATCGATTTGATGAATTAAGAGCTTGTTTATTGATGGAGGAGGCGGGTACTTTCTCGGAGGAATATTTTATAGCAAGTTTTATTAGTGGGTTTGTCTGAAGAACTTCGCAATTTTATTGAAATGTTTAACCCACCTACATTGGAAGCTGCCATTGAATTGGGTAGGAAGCAGCTTGTTACCCTAGAAGCTATTTCCAGAAAACTTCGTTTTCAGTACAAAAACACTTCACCCACACCTTCCCAGTTTAAACGTTCTGAAACCACACCCACCACATCACCACCCTTCCCTAAACCAGCCCATTCTACACCTATGAAACCTATTACCAAACTCCTCACACCCGCTGAAATGGCTGCTCGCCGTGAGAAAGGCCTTTGTTACAATTGTGATGAGAGATTCATACCGGGACATAGATGTAAAAACAGAATCTCTTATATGGTTATGACGGAGGAAGAAGAGATGTTATATGCTCAGGAGGAGACCACAGATGCTACTAATCACACTGATTTGGATTTGGAGGAAGTACCTATGTCCCTAGACTCTATGATGGGAGCTTGTGGTCTCAATACCATAAGGGTTATTGGGGAGGTGGGGCCCCACAAGCTCAATATATTGCTAGATACAGGAAGCACTTTAAGCTTCCTACAGGAGGATATGGCTACCAAGCTAGGCTGCTCTATTTCCACAGATACTCCTCTTTTAGTCCGGGTTGCCAATGGACAGAAACTATTAATCAGTAAGAGGGCTTCTGACTTTGTGTGGCATGTTCAAGGACATGAATTTAAGTACTCTCCTAGACTCTTGAAGAATGTTGGATGTGACTTAATACTTGGTGGAGATTGGCTGAGGTTTTGCTCTCCTATTGAATTAGATTATTCTCACATGTGTTTTGTGGTTACACTACATGAACAGAGGGTTAAATTGCAAGCTATTACATCAGCTACTGATTGTCAGATGATCACTGGGGCAGTTCTTAATGGACTGTTGCTTCAGGAACTGCATACAGTGGATGAGGTTTTTGTTGTTGAGGGGCAGTCTATTCTTACTCATTCTGACCCTGCTATACAGCAGCTATTGAGGGATTATAAAGATGTGTTTGAGGAACCTACGGGACTTCCCCCTTCAAGGGGTATTGAGCACAGCATTGAATTAAAAGGGGGCAGTGTTCCTAAACACCAATACCCTTACCGGGCATCTCACCATCAAAAGGATGAGATTGAGAAAATTGTGGAAGACATGCTAACTTCTGGAATTATACAATATAGCAAGAGTCCTTTTTCTTCACCAGTGGTGCTTGTCAAGAAAAAGGATAGTTCATGGAGGATGTGTGTAGATTATAGGTACTTGAACTCTCTTACTATTAAGCATGAGTATCCTATTCCAATTATTGATGAGCTTCTTGATGAGTTATTTAGGGCAAAATTCTTTTCTAAGATTGACCTTCGTTCAGGGTATTTTCAAATCTTAGTTAAAGCTGAGGACATATTTTTAACTGCCTTTTCCACTCACCATGGACAGTTTGAATTCCTTGTTATGCCTTTTGGGCTTTGTAATGCCCCGGTTACATTTCAATTCTTAATGAATAGGGTTTTTAAGGATTGTTTGAGAAAGTTTGTGTTGGTTTTCTTTGATGATATCTTAGTTTACAGTCCTTCTTGGGAGACACACTTATTGCATTTAAAGGAGGTTTTGGAGTTATTAAGGAGGAACACCTTATTTGCTAAGTTAAGCAAGTGCGGTTTTGGCCAATCTAAAGTGGAATATTTAGGACACATAATCACAGCAGATGGAGTAGCTACTGATCCGGATAAAATTTCTTGTATGCTGTCCTGGCCTTTGCCTAAGAATATTAAGCAGTTGAGGGGATTTTTGGGGTTATGTGGATATTACAGAAAATTTATTAGGGGATATGGGTTGATTAGCAGTCCATTAACTGCTTTGTTGAAAAAGGATAATTTCTGCTGGACACCAGAGGCAACCAGTGCTTTCCAGAATCTGAAAAAAGCTATGTCCTCTGCCCCTGTCCTGGCTTTACCAGACTTCACCAAGCCTTTTATTCTAGAAACGGATGCTAGTGGTAAGGGTGTGGGAGCAGTTTTGATGCAAGAAGGCCGGCCTATTGCTTTCTTAAGTAAGGCTTTGGGAATAAGGAACCAAGCTCTTTCAATATATGAAAAGGAATTTTTGGCTGTGGTCATAGCAGTTCAAAAGTGGAAAAGTTATCTACAAGGGCACAAATTTTATATAAGGACTGATCAACAAGCCCTGAAGCACTTGTTGGATCAGAAGAATATGACACCTACCCAATAGAAATGGTTTACTAAACTTATTGGCTTGGATTATGAAATTCACTTCAAGAGAGGATCTGAGAACAGAGTTGCTGATGCTCTCTCTAGGTTTCCTGATTTCTATGAGGATGCTTTTGCTATCTCTTCTGTCACACCATTATGGGCACAGAGGGTGATTCAGAGTTATAAAGGGGATAAATTTATTGAGGGTGTTATTGCTGCTAAGTTAGTGCAGTCTTCAGATTTTCCAGATTATACAGTTTCAGATGGGTTGGTTAGATACAAGGGTAGAGTATTGGTGGGTCCTGATTCTACCCTTAGAGACTCTTTGCTCCAGGAAGTTCATGGAAGTCCAGGTGGGGGACACTCTGGATTCCAGGGGACCTATATGAGGTTGAAAACCTCTTTTTATTGGGTAGGTATGAAAAAACCTGTCCTACAGTTTGTGCAGCAATGTATGATTTGTCAAAAAGTTAAACCTGTTAGTGGAGCCATACCTGGATTATTACAGCCCCTGTCTGTCCCAACAATGGCCTGGTCTCATATCTCAATGGACTTCATTGAGGGCTTACCTAAATCTGCAGGAAAGGATGTGATTTTAGTGGTTATTGATAGAATGACAAAATATGCTCACTTCCTCAGTCTCTCCCATCCATTTACAGCAGAAATTGTAGCTAAGCTGTTCCTAGATAATGTTTACAAACTTCATGGCACTCCTACTGCCATAGTATCAGATCGGGATAAGGTGTTTACTAGCACCTTTTGGAAGACTCTATTCAAACTGATGGGTACAACATTGCAATTATCATCTGCTTATCATCCCCAAACAGATGGTCAAACCGAGAGGCTCAACCAATGCTTGGAGAACTATCTACGATGCTTTGTAAGTGATACTCCTAGACTATGGACAAAGTGGCTCTCCCTGGCCGAACACTGGTATAACACAAATTACCATTCTAGTCTAAAAATGTCTCCATTCCAAGCATTATATGGTTACCCTCCCCCCATCTCTCTCTTGATTCATATTTGGGACCTACTACTGACAGTGCATCTATGTTGTTTGCGGATAAACAGTTATTTATGCAGAAATTGAGAGAGAACTTATTACATGCACAGCAAAGGATGAAACATTTTGCATATTTAAAACGCACAGAGAGAGAATTTGATATTGGTGATATGGTGTTTGTCAAGTTACAGCCATATAGGCAGAACTCGGTCTACTTAAGGAAAAACCTAAAGCTGGCTTCTAGGTTTTATGGTCCCTACAAGGTGTTACAGAGAATTGGGAAGGTGGCCTACAAAATTGATCTACCAGCTGACTCCCGTATACACCCAGTCTTCCACGTCTCTCTATTGAAGAAATACATAGGGAAGGATGTCATACCTTTGCAGACACTGCCGCCGGTGGATGTTGATGGTTCTTTTCTGATTGAGCCCTTTGCGGTGGTGGACAAACGCTGGCTCAGTCGCCGTGGTAACCAAATCGAGCAGATCTGCGTTCAGTGGTCGAAGGAGATGCCGGATCTACTTACGTGGGAAGATACGATTCATTTCAAGCGCAAGTTTCGATCTTACGATCCTTGCGGACAAGGATCGGTTGGTGAGGGGGGTATTGTCATGCCCTTAATTCTG
>JAOWBJ010139939.1:0-12590 GCA_028566335.1 Monarda citriodora | reverse complement strand
AATGTGGTATGAGATTGGGGTAAACATGAGGTATATATATATAGGAGATTTTGTGTTATAGCCGTTCAACATTTGAATTTTTTTTATAAATTCAATGGAAAAGAAAACATAGGAAAAAGGAAAAAATCGAGCGTCCTACTCGAAATCTCGGACGCTGGACCGTCCTGCAGCAACCGCCCCGTCCAGCCTTTTCGTTCGCTGCAGCAGCGTCCAGGGCGCCCTCCCCCACCACTTGCGGCTGCGTCCAGGCCGGGGCTCAGCCTGTTGGGGCCAGTCTTACATACTCCATCTCATATTCGTTGAAACTTAAAATAGAAAAAATGTTAATTTAAGTTTGTTCAACACAGTTCGGTTTGTGAATTCGACTAATTCTAATTTTGTCTTTTTTGAAAAAAAAAATCAAATTACTTTTGAACTTGATTCATGTAAGAAATATTTAATTTTTATGATGATATCCGCAGATTGAGATCCAACTAACTTAGTCGTTAAGACATTTTGAGAAAAAAAACTATCTATGTAGCGGGATGATGTTCTTAGTTTTATGCAGTACAGCCGAGTCGAAAGATGAAGTGATGATTAGGCAATAAGTATGTTTATTGTTATTATTAATTTAATTTAATATGAAAGGATAATACTATCTAGAGGTGCCCAAAAGATTCAGAACGAAACCGGAACCGTTGGTTCCGGAACCGAAACTGGAACAGTCGGTTCCGAATCGTTTCGGGGAACAGGCGGAACAGACTGTTCAGTTGCTGTTTCTCAAATATGGAACCAGAACCAGTGGTTTCTGTTCCGCTTCCGGCTAAGAACCGGAATAAAACCGTTTTATTTTAATATTTTTTTATTTTATTTTATATATCAATATTATAATTCTATACTAATTATTTGATGTAATGTTTGATTAGTGTATTATATTCTTTATATGAAAATTTTTATATTTGTTAAATTAAATAGTTTCATTATTTAATCTATAATTCAAAATTTAATAAGTTAAAATAAAGAAAACTAGTACGAAATTGACCAATTTCAAAATACAAATAAAATCTATAATAATAATAATAAATAACTATGATATAAATTATTTGTAAAACAAAAATAATAATAATCGAATAACCAGCGGAATAGGAAAAAAATTTAAATAATTTCTCATTACGTATTTTTTACGTGTCATAATTTGAATTGTCTTACAATCAAATTTCTTTCTATAATCAATGAGACATGAATCATTATCGAAAGAAAAATAAAAATAAGAAAAAAATGGTTCTTCTCCGGTTAGAATTGTAACTGGAACCGGAACAGAACCGGAACCACCGATTCTAGAACCGGAACCGTCTATTATACGGTTCTATTTCTTTTCCAGCCATCATGGAACCGGAACAGGCGGTTCTATTCCGGTTCTATTCCGGTTCCGGAACCGTGGGCACCTCTAATACTATCTCCATCTCATTTGATTAGGACTAATTTTTTTTTACTTTTTCGACATACATCTCACCGAAACTTAAAATGAATTTTATAATATTGTTTTGAAGTAAAAAAACCTTAAAACCATATTATAAAACTCGTTTTAAGTTTCTGTGAAAATAAATGTCGAAAAAATTAAAACACAATGAGGGATTTGGCTAAGCTCATAAATTGTTTATAAGTTATTGTTATAGTTATAAAAAAAATTGCTTATAAACAACTTATCTATAATTATCCACTTTTCTATTTTTGGAAAGTGTTACCCTTTTGCCACATGCGAAATATTCAAAATGCCTCCGTATTCCCCAAAATAGAAAGTGGTGCACACTACATGTCGGGTTCGATTCCTGACCGGTGCATTTATTCTTTTACTTTTTTAATTATACGTTTGGACATATTCCCACTCTCATATTTAATAGATGTTATTTAAACTAATATATAATTTTATATTTAATTTTTTTAATAAATTCCTTCAAATTCAACACAAACACTATTTATATTTAATTCTTTCCGCCACAATGCGTGGATACGACGCTAGTAAATTGCTTATAATTTTAGCCAAGACTCTCAATGTCGCATAATCTAAAGAGACAAAAGTACTACCTCCATCTCTCTTTATAAGTCTCGTTTTTCTAATCGGGACATTTCACATATTAATACATTTTATACATTTTAGTACTTATTTTTTATTTAAACTTATTTAAATCATGGAGATATGGAGATAAGTTTAAAAACATAAAAATAAAAAGTCAACATCAACGTCTTCCCTACGTACCGTGAGGAAACATTAGCCCTAACCCACTACGCCGCGCTCCCAAGTCCCAACCAAACTCACACCACAAACCGCAACGCCCAATCCCCTCCCCGGCCGCCGCGCTATGTCAGCTTCCCCCTCCACCTTGGTCCCCCGCCTCTTCTACTACCCGGCCTACTGGTGCCACTCGTGCGACATGAGCATCGGCCTGCCCCCCTCCCCCACCCCGGACGCCCTCCTCTGCCCCCACTGCCACCGGGACTCCCTCGAGAAGATGGACATGGACGACGCCGCCGCCCCCTCCGCGCCTCCTCCGCGCAGCCCCTTCGACCACACAGCTGCCGCCTCCTCCGCGTTTACTCCCTCCGACGACAACTTCTTCCTCACCAGCCCTTACCTCCACCGTCTCATCCACCACCTCACCACCGCCGCCGAAGCCGGAAACCCCCGATCTGACCCGGCGCCTAGGTCCTCCATTGATTCCCTGAAAGAAATCACTATCACCGCCGACAGTGACGCCACGATGCTCTGCCCAGTGTGTAAAGACCCGTTTATTGTAGACTCCGTCGTCAAAGTGATGCCCTGCAAGCACACGTATCATCCGGATTGCATTGTTCCTTGGCTCGAGATAAACAATTCGTGCCCCGTGTGCCGGTATAAGCTTCCGGCAGCGGAGGAGCGGATGGCGGAAGATGAAGGGGAGGGTTACATGGGATCGGTCAGGATTGAGGAATTGGTGGATGAGGAGGTGGATTTGTACGGATTCAGGAACACGCTTAGGCATATCGCGAGGAGGCATGGGTGGAACGAGGAGGGTAACATTGGAAGTGGAAGCGAGGGGAACTTGTTTTCTCCGACCCAGATTGGGGAGGTAGAGAGAGGGGATAGAGTTTTAGAGAGAGAGAACAGTGTGGAGACTGTGTCGAGCTGGCCGCGGTGGCAGGCGGAGGAGAGGGGGGGAGGTGGAGGAGGAACTGACGAGACTGATGCATTTGCTAGAAGTTGAAATGCTGGTGGGGTTTTCTAAGTGGATTGGGTACCGATTGCAGAAATTAGAGGTATAATTTGCTTATTGCTTTCCTTTGTTTCTGCTTGGTTTCTTGTACTGATCCATTGGCTTAAAAAAATAGTTTGAAATAAAATGCACTTAAAAACAGTTCCTATATATTAGAGCTCCAATAAACTCACCTTTCAAAGATTGGTATCACTTTAAAGCATGATACCAGAGGCTGTAGGCATGTACTGCTTATTTTGAATGCTATTTCATGTTCTTCTTGTGGAATGTCTGTGCTAGCTACCTAAGTTGCCATTTAAGTTGCCATTTGAGAAGAGAAATTTGTTGCTTTGTGCTTGATACTTATTATGCTAGCTCCTATTGAAGCACTTTCTGCTTCCTAAAGTTTGAAGCACTTTCTGCCTTTGGTGTATTTCCTTGTACAACAGTTTGTCTTTAGTTTATGGCATGAGAATGAGATCCCCTTTGTCTAATGTTTTGCTTGCACAACTGCACAAGCATTCAACTAATTCAGGTAAGATCCTTTGAGTTTGTAGATGTCTGTGCCACATTCAAGGAATCGAATATGGTGTCACCTAGTTGCTGGGAAATAATCTTTTTAGAGCGTTTCTTTTAATGAAAATTAATCATAACTGGTAGCCAAATGAAAGAGGGAAGCATAGATTGGATGCACTTAGTATGTTATTATTATTTTCAACTCACACCATAAATAAAGTTCACCAAACATGCAAATTATCAATGTAAAGGGACAATTGAAAATTAGTGACCATAATTTTGAAATGTTGCAGAATAAACTCAAGGTACCATCTAGATTTAGGACCACTGTTAGTAATCTTGAATTGGTAATGAACCTTCAGGTTGACTAAGATTGATGGGAAAATGAGTCATCTCTTTCATGAATTGATGCTTATTGTAAAGAAGCACATATTTATGTATGGGATCTTGATACTTTCACGTGTACACGAGCTCTTTGGTGACAATTTTTCCATGTTGATAGGGTAGGCATGCATGCTGTTCTCACTTGCTGATTTTGTTGATACCACAAGGCTTTGAAAATCCAACTTCACGTATAGTGTTTTTAAGGTTTAGAAACTTATCTTGCCCATATGGTCCTATAGCCTGTATAGCTTATATCCTTGGTATATGCTTCTCAAGGGTAAGAGACTCATCGTGCGACCATGTTTTTTATGTTCTGAGATGAGTCTGCTTCTGATGAACACGAGAGGTGTTCGATAAAATGCCACACTCTGATATAAATTCACTCAAATTGTATATGATGAAATGACTCAATGAAGTGTTTGTGTTTGTGGAAGGGAAACTCGACTTTATTAAATAAACTGAAGGGAAATTGGAATACGAACCAAGAAAACAATTCCTCACACGGAGGCCTACACTAAGCGCCCATCTAATGTTCTCCCAAATATGCCTACATCTTCAAGAGTCTCACATTAAATAGACTACAAATTAAAAGATAAGAACAAATCGAATCTTCAGCTAACAAGTGTCAAGATACACGCAACTAATAAATCTTATCCTTCTTTACTGCACCTTATCCGCATCCTCTAGATTGTTTGGCCAGATTCGCCGCTCTCCCCGTTTGTAGACCCGCCATTCCGTATCAACTACCCCGTCCGCCAAAACAGTCTTGTCCACAAGGTTGATGTAAGGAAACTGCGCACGCGAATCAATCACGTCGATTTACGTGGCTTCTTCCTACGCATGCTCCTACTTAACCAATAATACATGTTCCCCATCGCGCAAAACCTCGCGGCGATCGAGAACGCATTCCGGTAGTAAGGGTCCTCGTCAAACAATATCTATCACCATCCATCGAATCAATGTTTTAAAAAATGAAATCGGGAACCGAGGCGTTTTCCCCTAGTATCATGAGGCGTAAGAATCGATTCGAATTGAGGCGTAAGAATCGAGGCGTGGGCCTTAAATAAAAAAATATTTTCATAGTTAAATAGATTGAAAACAATACTAAATTCTAAACATAATAACTAAGCTCAGTACCACAAATTCAATATTAGAGTTATGCCAAACTTGTGCTAAAGCCGCAACTCGTAAAAGGAAGAGGAAGAAAGCACTATCTTTCAAATTATTCTGAATTGGGGTTGAATTAGGACATTATCTTTCAAGCACATAACCGATTTGGTGTTAACTATAAAGCACAAATGAAATTAGTTTCAATTAAATTAAATATAAAAAACAATTTTTAACTTCGCTTCTGATTCTTACGCCTCGATCTCCTCAGTGGAATTCTGATTCAGTTCATACATCTCAATTAACCGAGGCGGCGCCTCAGATGCGGTTTTCTGCAGTTTGGAACTGAGGCGGGCCTCAGAACGTAGGTTTCTATAGTTTTTTAAAACATTGCATCGAATGCAGTGCAAGAGTTGCCTGCTTCGAGAGAGTGGACATCGTGGGACGAGCATGCACGACGAGTGACTGGGATCTCCCTGAATAGTCAACGTTCGACCATTTTGGGAAAACTCCATTGATAACCGTTGCCAGTTTGTTGTGATATCTCCCAAGCAGGCCTACCACGTCACTCCCAAAATAACGTCAACGTTGTGCAAAGGGAAGACGTAACAGGATAGCTGAAACACCGAGGAGGGTAGCTGGAGTGAGATGGCGTTGCAGATACCCGCGGTCCGGACCTTCGAAGCATCTCCTAGCATGACGGACTAGGGCGTGGCCGATGTAACTTGGAGCTGTAGAAGGTGGGCGATCTGGTCTGAAATAAAGCAATGGTTCGTACCGCTGTCAACCATTACCTTAACATGTGTGCCGATCGCACCGAACAACTTCAAGGTGAGGGATATGTCAAGGCCATGAGATGAGAGTTCTGTGAGCTGCAACTTGATTCTGGCATCCTGGTCGCCATAATTGTTCGGGGCGGCGACGTCGATTACCTCCTCGTCATCGTCGTGGACCAACATGTTCAAAGTTTTCCGTTGGTGTGTTGGACACAAGGAAATATTGGTCTGCCTATGCGAGCCAAGATATTGCGTCGGAGCCATCGAAGGTTCGCCACCTAGAATTCCCGCATGGGACCGTGTGAGGAATCGACATGATTGGATCCTCCGATGTCAGGCGTCTTGCCGGACGTAAGGGCCGTCCGTTCCTCCGCCGTGAACGCCTCAAGTTTTGACCCTAATGTGGAGAGTCGCTAGCCATTCTGCTGAAATTGGATGTACATTTCGTTGACCATAGTGGTTAACGATTCGGTGTGCTTTTCCAATTCCTCGGCAGTCTTCTCCAAACCTCCCAAATGCGCATCTTTACTTTGGGTAACCATCGTTCATCGCACCAAATTATTAGGAGTAAATACAGCCTGCTTCTGATGAACACCGAGAAGTGTTCAATAAAATGCCACACTTAGAAATAAAATCACTCAAATTGTATGATGAAATGACTCAATGAAGTATCTGTGTTTGTGTAAGGGAAACTCTCGACTTTATTAAATAAACCGAAGGGAAATTGAAATACAAACCAAGAAAACAAATCCTCATGCAGGATGCCTACGATAAGCATCCATCTAATGTTCTCCAAAAGGTGCTTACATCTCCAATGGTCTCACATTAAATGGACTACAAATTTAAAGATAAGAACAAATCAAATCTCCAACTAACAAGTGTCAAGATATACGCAACTAATAAATCTTATCCTACTCTACTCCACCTTATCCGCATCCTCCAGATTGGTTAGCCATATACCGTTTGTAGACCTGCCACTCCGTATCAGTTTTGTCCTCTGAATCTCCTAACACTTAATTAAATTTGTGCTCTTGAATTCCTGTACGTTTCCCTTGAATCATTGGATTTATCCAATATATGCATTTGCCATCTTTTCACCCTATTTATATGCCAACTCTCGTGAATTTAAAATTCCATTTATTTCCATTGTTACAGTTACTTCTCTAAGAGATTGGTTGACAACATGGTCTGTGTAATACAGTTTTCCTAAATTAATTATTATTACTTCGTCTTTCACATAGAAAATGCCTTGCTGGATATAATAGTTGCCAATTCAGTGGTTGGGCATGTTGACTGGATACCATTTGCTGCAAACTTGTTGACTGCCTACTGTACTTGTCGCGTATTCTGATGATAGTTGTACGTTATAGAATGTATCCAACTTACGAATATTTAGGAATGGAAAGATGATAGGTTTACCATAGTGACGAGTTGGCATGCTAAACTTTATTATAAAATTTGTGGTTGGACTCTGTTAGGTCTAACTTGGAGTTTCTGTGCTGCTTCTGTGATAAAATCCGTTTGTTACTTTAAAAGTAAATATTTTCAGCTATTCTAAAGTCCTTTGTCGTAATGGCCAGCGGTTGATAATAAAGGCTTAAGTTGATGGAAGTGGTGGTTTAGGACAGGTTTTATAACTTATACGAGAAGTACAATTAGAGTAATGTCGTCTTTTTTGCTCTATGCGTGCTTACTGCTCACTGATTTTTAAGAGATAACCATGCTACGCATTCTTCAATAAATTAGTTAGCTTGGCTTATCATTCTATATTCAAATAGAGACATGACATGCATGCAGAAGACACTTATTTCTAGAGTACTACTTCTGAATAGAAACCATATGTTGAGGTTTCCTTCAACTTTAGCTTTATATTAGATTTTTGAGTTATTCTATTGTTGGCCTCATATTACACATGCTGCATGAGTTGAGTATGATTTGATCTGTATTGAGCTGGTTTCTTGGGTAAAGATCGGTGTCAGATTATGTAGATGTTTGCTATATAGGAGAGTTATGTATGCCGTCCTATTTTGTGGAAAACAATGGAAATCTGTATCTAATTATAATGAGCACACTAGGATCGAATGTCTAATATTGATTATTTGGTGTTTATGTTTTCAGGTTATGTATATTCCTAGGAGGTGAAGGGCCCGAGGCCATGTTATCACCTGTAACGAGTTTAATGAAGTGTATAAATTTTCCATGAATTGGCTGTGCCTCTGTTTAATAACCAAAATGAAAAATGAAAAAAATAAAGTCTGGATCTCGCCTCCCTTATTCCCTTCCTTTTCCTGCCTTCAGCTTCTTGAAAGTGTAAGCATACAGTTGATCATACTCGGAAGGCTTTTTGCTACAGTTCATTTGGTAATTACGACACAAGAAAATTCGCTGCATTTGATCAGTCACTCCTCCTTGTAGAGAGCCCTTTCTTTCTCTCTTTCAGTTACGATTGCAGATTGGCTTCCCCTGGAGAGATTCTTTGCCAGATCCCTCACATTTCAAGATTATATGTTTCTTAAGATTCAATTCGAAAAAAAAAATCTAGACGTGCATAGGGCCGTGGCCCACCGGTAAGACGGTTCCGAAAGCCTTGAACTTAGCCTGGCTCTACGGCTTACTGGCGGTTACGGTTGAAACGGCCTGGCCCGCCGGTTTCGTGCCGGTTCCGAACCGGAGATTCGTGGCCCAAACCCAGCTGCCTGCAAAATGTTGAGCCAGTGATTGTTGGCTTCCAGCCGTCGCTGGGTTTGGGTTTGGAATTCGTTTTTTTTTTTTTCATTTTTTTTATGTTTTGTGTTTTGTAATTGGATAATAATTATTTTATTGATATAAAATGATGATTTCCTTTTGTGTTTAAACTTTTTTATTTATTAATAATGAGTTAAAAACAGAAGAACCAACAAACGTTATAAATCAATACGAATTTTACAAACCAACGAATATTACAGTATATTACAAACTATTACCTCCATCTCATTATATTAGTCTCACTTTTTTTTAGTTCATCTTACTTATTAGTTCCATTTCTTAAAATGGCAAAGAATAACTGGCTATTATTAACTCTCCCTCCTCAGGATTAATTACAACCATACATATAATTTTTCTTGATTTACGCGCATTCTCCAAAGGTGACTAATTTAGTGAGATGGAGATAGTATGGAATTAAGAATTGAGAATTGAGAGAATAGTGTATGGTGTAAAGATTTTATAGGGAGAATTAAGAGAATGTTGCTAGTTTTCGATGAATCAAGGCTCATCAGGCTCAATGACTATATCGAGGCCAACCGGTTTTGATGAACCGTCGGTTCAAAACCAGGGCCCGCCGGTTCGTGGTCCTACGACAGTTTGAACCTAGCTCTAACCGGCGAGGCCGTGCTGGTTTAGGGCCGGGACGACGGGCCACCGAAACCCCTGCACGTCTAACTATTTGAAATGATGGTTCAACCTTTGATGCAGCCGCAATGTCTTTCTACTTGATGTGAGATGAAACAAATATTATTATTTGTAAGTGTAATGTTGGATCTTTGAGTTTTATAATGCGGGTGGCTCGTTAGTTAAATTGAATTGAGGAGTTCATTGAAATTCATAATTGAACTCGTTAATGTCAAAATGGTATGGTTTGAAAATTACTAAAACTCTTAAAGTTCATGTTTCGATTGCAAAGATTGAAAAGTCGTGCCAAAACTGATAAACAATCTACATATAATGTTAAAACTGGCAACAATATTTTTGTTATTGTTGCCGTTTCCGATATAGCTGCATGGTTAATTCATGAAGGAAGTGAAGATACGCGCATTGTCATCTCTCTAACGGATATTTGACCCTCTTCATCTATATGTACTACTACTCAACATGTTCAAATCACTCAGCTATCAAAAAACCACTCTACACACAAGCTCCATAATTCCCTTCGTCAATCTCTCAAGCTTCTGCATAAGTTAGAGTTAGTTAAGTCCTTAAAAGATCCCAACCTCTTTCTAAGTATAGTAGCAAAACCTATACATTCATCCTTGGTACTAGAGAATACGTTCTCAGTTCAAGAAGGAAAGAAACCAACTCTTAGATCTTGCTTTCATAGTCAAAGGTTTTTTTCATTGTTAAAACTTTCGTTTATTAACCTCAAACTGAAAAAGGTTATTTTACTGCCTTTACGCTAGACTGAAGTAGTGTGGATCTAGTTTGGTTGGTTAGATCACTTCATCGGGAAATATAAAATCGAGACGTTGTAACTTCACGGGGAAGGTTAAAACCCGCACTTTACCATCTCACGAGGCTGAAGTCGCTGATGACTTAGTGAGTTAGCTAAGTCACTTCAATAGGAAATATAAAACAAAGACGTATTCCTACCCAGTTTAGGTACAAGAGTGGACGTAGGGGTTTGGGCTCCGAACCACTATAAATCCTTTATGTGTGTTACTGCATTTACAATCCTTTATTTATTATCTCATATCTACACTCACGTTTATCAAAATCGGTTTTAATTAAGTAAGTAAAACGAAGTGAGTCTAAATAAGTTTTCCACCAAATTTCCAAAAGTGCTTAACTCTGTGCCTAGCGATCGTTCCGCTAGCAATCGCCCTTCTCATTCGAAGCATTTTTGAAAGGGGGTAAAACTGTTTTTAACCGTAAAAATTTAAATTAAATTCTATACACATATTCACCCCGTCTACGTTTGTGACACTCGCTTTCGGGACCAACAGTTTGTATCAGAGCAAGAGTTCTTTTAGAGTTACTGCTTTTACTACAGTGAAGTCTAGTTTAACAGTTGTGCACCAAGAACTAATCTTTCAAAAATCTTGCATTAAAACCTCACTGTGCATACCTGCATTGCTACTAACTCTTTCGACAAGACGTCTTCCGTACGTTTCCCACAATTTTCTATTGATAGATACAACACATGGAGCTTTCGTGTTGAATCACACCTTGCATCTCTTCATGACTGAATGTGGGAGGTCATCACCCATGGCCTATCACAGTCATGAAGGTAATTAATGGGAATTAGACAACCGAGCAGCAAGACACCACTGGAAAAGTAATCGAGGTGAGGGAAGGAGTCCCAGACACATATGTTGGTAAGCCTCGAGCGGAGTTCACGGAGCACGATTTCAATATCGACAATGTTGATTGCGTCGCCCGGAACGTCATTCAGTCGACCACCAACACCTATCTTCCACGTGTTATGAAGTGCAAAACTGCTAAGGAAATTTGGGAAACTCTGGTCTTGAACATAAAGAAAACAAACTCTCAGTTCTTCTTCAAGAGTTTGAAGCGCTTTCAATAAGACCAGGTAAAGGCATGGAATCTTTCGAGACCCGTGATCTGAACTTGGTCACCACACTTGCCACACTTGGAAGGGACCTGACAAACAAAGATGTTAACTGAAAAGTCTGCCAAGTACTCTCTGGAAAGTGGCAAATAATCAAGGAGAAAATCCTCTTCTATAAAGATTTTGGAGCTCAATCGCCCGAAGCCTTGTTCTCTAATTTACAAGCCGTGGAATTCCACCTGAACAACAAGGAAATGAAGAAGACAGAACCAGAAGAAAAAGAGACCTAATCAACTATAGAAAGGGGAATGACTTTCAAAGCCATTGAACCATCTAGCAACATAGCCGCTTTCTCACATAGTGATATAGCGGACATGTCAAAAGATGAGTTGCAGGATTTTTCATTAACCCTAATTTGAGGCTTCACCACCTAGAACGCTCGTGCTGCTAAATATTGATATTTCAAAAAGCAGCAAGGGAAGGCAAGTCGCAATCCCAGTAAAGATGGAAGGTGAGAAGCCAATGCTCGTGGGCCTCCTGGAGCGTCAATGATCGTGAAGAGCTTTGCAAGCCACAAGATGGGCCACCACAAACCTGACTGCCCAACCATCCTAAAAAAGGAACAAGAAAAGCTGAAGGCAGAGTGTACCAACGGAAGGAGAATGTTAATTGCTACAGATGCGTCATCGGTGGATGAAGTCAACCACGATGACGGCCAATTCACTGATGATGAGGAGCTAGGGAATTCTCTTTCCCTAGACATGGGAATGCTCGCTTTCGACATGGAGGATGACGATCTCGAATTCATGGTCATGTACATAATTTTGAACCTAACACTTCTCCCATTATTATATAAGCATACATGCAGTGTGACGATGACATCATCCAAGAAAATTATGATGATAAAGCGATCACGTGTCTATCAAAATGCTTGGAGTCAAGCGTAGCGGTATATGAAGCGGTACCCGATTCTAAACGGATGAAGTCACTCGCTTGCTGGAGGAGAAGGAGAAGCTGGAGAAGGAGTTTGAAGAGAAGCTCTCCTCAGTGAGCACCAAGCACAAGTCCCTTCTAGCCGAGTACGCTCAAATCATAGTTCAGCTCGCCACCGCCAAATCCGACTACTCCAAACTGGAGGACTCTGCTGCTAAGGACGCAAGGGAGCTGACAAATACGGTTGCCCGCTAAGAGGTGGAGAAAGAAGAGGAGGAAGCCGTGAGTGCTAGGTAGAAGGAGGAGAAGAAAGAAAACGAGGAAGTGTTGGAATATTTAGTTAAGGGGGAATTTTAAATTAATAAAATTCATTAATTGTTTTGATTATACCAAAGCCCCTTT
>JAOWBJ010139838.1:0-12591 GCA_028566335.1 Monarda citriodora | reverse complement strand
TGGACTCCCCCTCTCCTTGCTTCACGGTCAACAGCTGCGCAGGAGTATACTTGGGCTTCGCTTTTTGGTGGAAGCGTTTTTTGAAGACCTCCACGAGTTTGCGATATGAGCGTATACTGTTTGGTGGTAAGCTGTCGAACCACACGCGAGCTGTATCCACCAATAGCTCGGGGAAGACCTTGCACAGGTGAACCGATCTCAGGTTTTGGTTCCACATGTTATATTGAAATTACCCGAGGAAATTCCTCGGATCCCTTTGCCCATAATACGGCTGGATAGGGGGCACTCTGTATGTGCTCGAAAGATGGGTCTCGTTGATCTTCCGGGTGAATGAGATTGTCATCAACCCATACGCATCAAATCCGCCATAGGGGGATCATCCCGAAGAGGGGGACGATGAAGAAGACCATGACGGAGAGCGATTTCTGTGACGGTGCGACCTGCGAGGTGACAGGTCGCGTTTGTGGTGGTGGCCGCGATCTCGAGGCTTTTGACGAGGCGGGGTACGGCCTCGAGGTCGGTCGCGGACTACTTCCACGCTAGGATCCTTCTTTCCCTCATTCCGAGTTGACCCCTGCTGTTCGCTGGGCTTCTCCTGGTGAAGACCTTCTCGTGTCTGGATAAATTGTGCAAATTTATCCTTATTGATGTCAAGGAAGTCGCGAACGGCTTCCTCGTGTCCAGTTGGCCGCGAGGATGCGACCTGGTTGCTGGGTTCTTTGTTGGAACCAGCGTCGTTGTCTCCCTGATCCATAGGACCTCACTCCAGTAGCAAATTAGGGTCTGGATCTACCGTGGGACCTTTGGGGTGAGGAGCAGCACCGGCATCCTTGTTCGGATTCTTATCCTGGTTCGGATTGCCATCTTTGTTTCCATCGGGAGGAGGAACGCGGGATGCGTTTGAACGAGTGTTGTGGTTCTTTGGAGGCATGTTTGAACGAGAAAACGAAAAGCTTTGATCGTAACACGAGTATAGAGTTCCCACAGATGGCGCCAATGATCGATCTCGACTTTTTATGAGCCCGTTAACATGCAAAGAACATAAAGAAAGAGAGAAGGAACGCAGGGATTTACGTGGTTCGATCCGCTATGTTGGCAGATCTACGTCCACGGAGAGAAAGATGAACTTTGTATTGCTCTTGTGAGTATGAGAGTGTGTGTAGTCCTCCTATGCTATGACCTTTATTTATAGGCTTACAAAGAGAGTCCTACTCTAACTATAACTCCTTAATAATCGGAGTTTAATGGGCCTAAAAGATATACATGAGGCCTTTTGTTAATATATTTTTACATGAGATATATTCGAATCCCTATCTCTCTATAACAGATCTTGATGATAGGCTTGGACTTGAATTTGGAGTAGGAGTCCTCAAGCAGTAGGAGTCCGGGATGAGGTGGCCGAATTATGCGGATTGGGCCTTGTGCGGTCTAGGCCACATGGTGGGCTGTGATCTCCTGGACCTTGTGTTCGAGCCTGATAGCGTTGGGTCAAGCTCTTATCGAGATCCATATTTATTGGACCTCGTATTTGGGCTTAAGTATTAAGTTGTGTCCTATCAATAACTATAATACATATCATGTACAATTATAATAAAGTATTCAACATAGTGCAATTTTATATATAATGCATTTAATACTATTATAATGTTTCACTCCATATGAATCGTTGAAATCTATTTTGCATGTGGCCTAGAACGATGTGTTAGTCGCCTTCAGTATACACTTTTCGCGAGCATCACTCATGTTTTGTTCGAGGTATCATTTATTTTTCTTATTTTTGCATTGATTTATGTTCTAACAACTTAGACCGGTCTCATCATCTTGAACTCTCCATTTTCCGGCAGGTTTCCCACATTCATCTTACCAGCCCCAATAGCATTTTGGACTCTCTTTCAAGACTCTCTTCCATTTTTATTATTATTTTATTCATTTTTATTTTATTTTTTTAAATTCATAAATACAAAATAAAATTTCTATAACACGAAATAAAATAAAATAAAAATGCTAGTCTCGAACTTGCACACTTCGTAATTCTTCGATTTAATTAAATAAGTATTTCATCTCAACAATTAAAAATGTTCATAAACTCATTAAAAGAATTATATTGTTTGAGATTAGAGAGTAAATGGTGTGAGATTGAGGTGAAAATGAAGTATATATATAGGGATTTGTTAAATAATAATAAAAAAGAAGATAAATGGTTGCGTCTTGGACGCATCAGCGTCCATCTCCGGCGTCCTGGACCTGCGTCCAGGGGAGCACAATGACGTCCAGGACGGTGGACTCGTCGGAAGTGTGCTGCGTCAGGACTCCCCATTGGGACCAGTCTTATATACTACTACCTTCATCTTATTAAATTAGTTTCATTTTCCATTTTTGTATATCTCCCTTATTAGTCTCATTTCCTAAAATAACAAAAAAATACGTGACTACAATTAACTCCCTCTCATCATAATTAATTACAACCACACATATAACTTTTTTTGGTTTACGTGCATTCGTCAAAAGAGATTAATATAATGAGATGAAGGTAGTATAGTATTAAAAATTTATGAATCTCACAAGTTATATAAGTATCAAACGTGACTTTGTTTGTTGATTCATTTGTTTATTCTAGTAGTTGTCCGCACGTTGCGGCATGTATAATCAAAATATAATGAAAATGATTAACGCCAATAATAAAAGTAGGTAAGTAGGCGTAGGTAGCTAGTACAGATCACCTTCAACTAGGTTGACGAAATGAAAATAAAGGTGAATAAACCGATTATATAATTATTATGTAATAGTTTCTATTTTTTTTGGAGATGCGGGAACAATTTTGACGTTTCACATATTATAAATGAATAACTATTTTTATTATTTGATTGAATAATTATTATATAGTAGTATAGATAACAAGTGACGTGGTAATGAAGAAATTAATGAGATTTATCTTGTAAATTTAATGATCCCCATAGCAATTTATAATAAATTAATAAAATATTAATATCAGATATTTTTCTGCAAGCTTACACAATTTCTTCTATATTGGTAACTTTCGTTTCAATTATCACTATATATAATTCATTTTCAAATAAATCTAAATCCACCAAGTTTGCTCGTATTTTTCTGCAAGCTTACACAATTTCTTCTATATTGGTAACTTTCGTTTCAATTATCACTCTATATAATTCTTTTTCAAATAAATCTAAATCACCAAGTTTGCTCGCTACTTTTTTTTAACAGCAAACTCTATACTACCTAAACTAAACTAGCTAATTACGTCACTGATGGGATGCGGACCCACACCACCTTGCTCGCTACTACTTCCATCCATCTTATTTATTAATTCTATTTATTTTATTTGCACAATTCTCTAATACAAATTTTAAAATATGAATAAAAATATTTTTCTTATATAGTGCGTAAAAATATATATGAGCTCTCCGAATTTAATTTTCAACGCATTAAATACACTTTCCACGTACAAGACGATTATTGAATAGCATGGCCCACCGAAGACAAGAATTAACCTTGTTTTGATGTAATCGAAAGTTATTCATTATCCTATAATTGACTTCAAATAAAGCCGTAATTATTACAATGGGTCTTATCCATTTTGTTATCCTTTTGGGATGTTTAATTGTCCCATTCTTTTTCTTCACTTTATGCACACAAATGTCGTGAAAAAATCAGGAAAAGATTAGGGCCTACTTTTTCGTACAAATTAAATTATCCGTATTTTATTTGACACAGAAATCAATATAAATAGAGATAATAAATTTGTAAAAGAATATCACCTCCATTTCATTAGTATAGTTTTAGTTTGACCGGGCACGAAAACAAAAAAAAGTAAAATATGTGGTTTTAATTAATTTTAAGGAGAGAGAGTTAATTGTACCACATATTTTTTGCCATTTTAGGAAATGAGACTAATAAATGAGATGGACAAAAGAGAAAACATGACTAATCTAATGAGATGAAGGTAATTATAATTATGAAATTAAACTTTATTATTTTAAGTAAATAAACAATTATATGAGACGTCCCATTAAAAAAATATACACAATTAATATGTGAAGGATAAAGTAATTACTAATTTCATCTAATTAATTTAGTTCTCGTTTGACCCAACATTATAAAAAAAAGATATATGTGGCTGTAATTAATTTTGAAGAGAGAGTTAATTGTAGTCACATATTATTTGTCATTTTAGAAAATGAGATTAATAAGTGAGTAGACCAAATAGAAACATATGACTAATTTAATGAGATGGAGGTAGTAACAAACTGTGACATGATATAAACCTGATTTAATTTGGCAATTGTGGTTGAAATTCACTCAATCTTATCCTATTTGTCGACCAAACGGCATGTTGTAACTAGACATGCACGGTTTACGTCGAACCATCGGCCCGTTCCATAAACAGCCCGATTTTTTTGGTTTTTTGTTTGGCGGTTTCAGGCCCGTAGCCCGACCCGCCATCGTCGGTTAGGATTAAGGCTTAGCCATATTTGAACCGAGGCCCGTCACTTCTAAAAAAATTTATCAATCAATTGTAGGGTTCGAAAACAAACCTTTCAAAGTATACCATAGTCCAACATTTTAACCACTTGGCAACTTATATTATTTAAAAATATTAAGTCTTTTTTATTACTATATACACTTCTTTTCTTTATTCATTAAAAAAAAAAATCATTATTTACAAGGCTCGAACTTGCATCTTTCAACATATAACCTATAATCCAACTACTTAACCACTTTTATTCTTTGAAAATATAAACTCTAATTATTATATATACTTCTTTTCCTTCTTAAAAAAATATTCATCAATTGCAGGGTTCGAATATATATCTTTCAACATATAAACTATAAACTATAGTCCAATTTCTTAACCACCCAGCCATCACATCTTCTTTAAAAGTATTAAGTCTTTTTTATTTTATATACTTGTTTTTCTTCTTCACAAAAAATTATTCATCACTAGCAAGTTCGAACCTGAATGTTTCGATAACCACTCGACCGACTCATCATCTTCAAAAAGTGAAGCTCTTTCATAATTATTATCTTCGGGAGCCCGGTGGGCTATAGACAAATGGTCCGGCGATTTTGGATCGGCTCGAACCGGCAGGCCAGGCCTGATGGACCGTAACAGTAGACCTAACTTAGGGCCAGGCTAGGGCCTACATATTTTGAACCGGAAAACCGGTGGGCCGTGCCTGCTGCACGTCTAGACAAGAAAACTACCTTGCGACCACTAACTGTTGTTCGAATTATCTTGAGGTGAGTGTATTAAGTTAATATATATATATCTATACTACTATATAATAAGTATAGATCCCCTCAAAAATAGATATATAAATATTTTTTAATGTCTAAAATGCCATTATTTTTTCTAAAAATAGAAATGCACAACACAGACCCGGGTTCGATTCCTGACTGATACATTTATTTTTTTCAAGTCTACTTTTGGACTCACTCTCATTCTCAAGCCCAATAGCTATTATATAAACTATTTGCTTAATAAATTTATTCACATTCAACGCAAACATAATTTATATTTAATTCTTCCCGACGCAACGCGCGGACAACATGCTACTATATACTAATAAGCATGCCGCAATTCTTCACATATAATTATAGACTTACTAAGTCGACGAAATATTTATAAGGCCATGCGTCAGATTATTCATAAGTTGCAGAGTTTATAGGAGTCTCTTATTAGGCTTGAGGCATAACCTCGTTGCCCAATTAATATTTTATGTGTTTTCCTAATAAGTGCGTTTAGTTTTTTAATTTATTGCTCCTTAAGTGCCCCATCACAAAATTAAAATGCAAAATTTATGTTAAATTTACATATTTGTCCCTATCATGATCGTCATTTCATTTTTTTTGGTACTTTCCCAATTATCTATGTAATGATAAAGGGTATATATGATAAATTTGTCACTAATTTATTAGTTTTAGTAAAATAGTAGTTGGAGATACATATCGAGGGACGGAGAAAGTAAGTCATAAGCGGCATTCCACTGATCCGATTAGACATAATCACAAGTCTTTACTCTCTAGGCATTAACTTATCGGCTCCTACATGACCTAGGTGGGTTGGACGAACTCTATACGTGTGATTTGATTCGGATGTTTAATGAATATTTAAAATTGCATGTATTTTAATTATTGATATTATGTTAAAATCTATGAATTTTATGTTGAAAGTAATGAAAATTTAGTATTTCCGTCTCAGGATTTTTTGTGAAAATTTAGTATTCCCTCCATTTCTAACACTCTAAGGCTGCGTTTTGTACGTGTGCTAAGGCCGGATGAGATGACTCATCTGCAATTATGTGGGCGTTTGGTAGTTATTAGTTGTAAAGCAGGCGGCCCAAGATGAAAGCTTGGCCCGTTAGTGAAATATTGTTTCCATGCGTTGTATCAACTCTTCCAACACAAGAGTCTTCTCATCCTCTTAAAACAGTAACATGAGGGTAGAGATTTGACTTCCTCTTTTACCCTCAAAAGCAGAAAGCAGCCAACTCTTTCACCCTGAAGAACACTACGAAGCTTCGCAGGTTAGGGCACCCCCGTTTTTCGCATCTTGCCTAGATCTCTCGCGTACGACACAGGCCTGAAAATTGTTCGATTTTTCCAGTGTAGTCTCCATAATCCACTGAAATTCTCGGGCGCTATTCAGAGATACTCCACCCGTCGTAAGCTCCGGCGATCTGACACCACCGTTCCGGAAGAATTCATCAACAAAAAAGGTAAACACTCATTACGCTTGTAGTGCCTTCTTTGGTATTTATATTGCTGATTTCCAATTAATCATGGGCCTCGTTGCTTATGCAATATTTAACCATTATGTGAAGATCCTCATCAGTCAAAAGCTCCACTGTACTTGTTACTCTTCGCATAGGGTTGAAATTCAGTGATTTTTTGTATGTGTTAATTTATTTTGTCCATTATATTTCACTATGATTTGTAAAACCTTGCCCCACTGACTTGTTCTCTGATTCATTATGGGGTGAGATGTGTCATCGAATTTGTTAAAAATATTCTGGTTTTTCAACTAAAAGAAGCTACTATCTCCTTATCGTATTGAGATCAGGCAACTCATAATGTGAATTTTTTGCAACGACTATGAAGCTGTGATTTTTTTGACAGCAACATGACAATCAATCCTAGGCTGAGAAGGGAAATTTTGTAGTCCATTCAGGAAATCTACCTCAGATTCTTAATTCAAGTAATAGCTGTGATGAAACCCCTACTACATAACTTGAAAAAACTAAAAGGCCTAGGTCAATTCACCCTGCATATTCGATGATCGACAAGATGCCTCATCAGGCAAGACACCTAAATAGGATAGTCAGACTCAGTGATGTCGATTGTATAGTGAATCTACGCATGGATCGAAATGCATTTGGTAGATTATGTAGGGTGTTTAGGGATTCTGGTAGTCTTGGCGATGGAAAATATGTAACCGTTGAAGAGCAAATTGCGATGTTTAATCTATATTGGCCCACCATAAAAAAAACAGGGTAATCGGCTTCGATTTTTTAAGGCCTAGGTACACGGTATCATACTACGTGCATATGGTATTGAAAACAATCTTGAAGCTGCATGATCGGCTTCTTGTTAAACCAACGCCCGTAATAGAAGAAACCACCGATAATCGTTGGAAGTGGTTTAAGGTACATTCCACTTACATCCTCTGTTTATTTGAACTGCATGGTGATGGTTTACTATGATCACTCATTTTTGTTTGACTATTTCCATTGTCTTTTGATAAAAGGGTGATTAGGAGCGCTAGATGGCACGTACATAAGCGTGACAGTTCCAACAACGCATCAACCATGATATAGATCAAGGAAAGGTCAAGTATGTGTCAACACTTTGGGAGTTTGTGGCTGAGAGCTTAATTTCATGTACGTACTACCGGGCTAGGAGAGATCTGTAGTAGATTCAAGAGTTCTCAGAGATGTCATCAACATAAATAATGGACTTAAGGTCCCAAAGGGTATGCCTTTATTCCATATACATGAATTTATTAGATGAAAAAATGTGTTGTGTTTGATGTATTACATTCATATTAATACATTTATTCAACCCTTCTTGTAGTTAGCAATGTTTGATGCATACTTGAAATGATTGTTCTATGTACAAGGAACTACTATTTGGTGGACAACGGTTACGCAAATTCCGAAGGCTTTTTGCCCCCTACAGGGGCGTTAGGTACCATCTGAAGGAATGGGGAGCAGCTGCCCAAAGGCCTCAAAATCCTCAAGAGCTATTCAACATGCGACATTCAAAAGCGAGGAATGTCGTTGAGCGTTCGTTCGGCATTATGAAAAAATGATGAGGGTTATTGCGAAGTGCTTCGTACTATCCGGTTAAGGTCCAAAGTCGACTCATCATGGCATGCTTTCTGCTGCATAACTTCATCCGCAAAGAAATGCCTACAGATCCAATTGAGCAGGAGTTTGATGACAATTTATTTGCAGGCGCTGATGATGAAGCACCGATCGGTGAGAATGATTTCATCAAGGGGATTGAGAACACGAGGGCCTGGAATAAAATAAGGGATAACATTGCCCATATGATGTGGGCATCCTTTGATGTTTAGGCATGTAGGAGCGCCAGAGTAGTTGAGGCTTTATTAGTGCTTTCTATTTCCACCAAAACTATTTTTCTAAGTTGACTGCTATTGCAAGCGAATGGAAAATGCAACGGTTTGTTCTGATGTGTGTATATTTTTATTGAAAAAATGGGAGTATGTGTGTATGCGTAGGGGTGTTCTCTACCATTTCAAGTCGTTAATCAGCATTTGCTTTTAAATAGAATGATTTCCTCCTGTATTTTGTGCAGTTGCATGGATAACTCTTAAACGAACAGGAATGTGCCCCCAAATTTTTTTTTTGTGGCAGCGGAACAATAGAGTTAAAGCAGGCTGGCCCGTATGCTAGGAACAAAGGGAAGCTGTACTACACGTATCCGCGGAATGGGAAGCATTTCAAGGACTTTATCTGGTATGATGATCATCATCGATGCCCAGACATTGCACACAGTTCCGCTCCGTTGCGTGATACACACCCTGAATTGCTCAATCCGTATGGAGATAGCGCATCCGCTGACTCGAGTACTGCAGTGCAACCGGTCGCGAGTAGTAATTTGCGCTTCAAGAATGACACCGAGGCTCACATGTTTGTGATATTTATGTTTTTCGTATTGGTCCTCTTTGGAGTTATAATAGGGAAGCTGCTTTAGATTGTCATGTACTATTAAATCCACACTTTAAATTATGTAATTGTTATATGTTTTGGATTTTATGGTCGTGGGGCCCCTTAGTCACAAGTATTAGATAGCTGTGGTAGTGTGGTGTAGTATGTTTTCCTATTTTCTTTAGTAAAAAGATTCAGTGCATTTGATGCATGTGAACTTTCAGAAGAATTGATTGCTTCCCAATCTACTTTGTTGACTCATATTGTGTAGTTTATGAAAATTGCATGCCACAGCTCTGCCTTTCTTCTGCTATTTTATTTAACACAACTATGTAATCTTTGTGATGTGAATTTTCAGCAGGTTGCTATGCATCTGAATTAACCCCTTATCTACTATATTGACTCGTATTATGTAGTTTATGGAAAAATATCCCACAGCTTCTTATGTTGCTGCCTATTTGACCGGTCACTAGCATTAAAAACAGCAGTGGCTCAATCTTTTTCCAATCGCAACACCTCAACAACATATTCCATATATTAAGCAAAATGAACTTTGAAGAAATACCTCCACAATGCTTCTACTTTCATAGCGGCCTATGGAAAGCAGAGATAGACCACATGTTGTTACAGGTTCTGACCTTCCATAAAGAAAAGCATGGCTTGCGCTCGAGCGACATACCAAGGGTCGGGGTAAAGATGGTTGAGCTCGCTTTGAAGACGAAGTTCGGACCATGTTTATGGACAATGAGGTAAACGAAAGAATTGAATTCTTGGAAAACCGCTACAAAACTTTCATTTTCGTTACTCGTACGAAGAAAGCAAACTGGGATACGCTTGGCAGGTGTATCGTAGCAAGCCCCGAAATCTGGATGTGGCTATTCAAGGTAAGAAAAAACTACATCTTGTCATCCCTCCATATTTTCTTTTCTTTTACTCGGCGGAAGTAAACGGGTTTAACATGTATGTTTAATTACTTAGAAAAATCCTTTAGCGAAGGCATACTTCCATACCGACGAACCGGAGTTTAATAAGTTGGCCGTGTTATTCGGGGAAGGCGACGTTAAAAACAAAAATGAGGTTGACATAATCAAGTTAAGCGACTCTACCTCAAATGAAGACGAAGTTGTGTCACCTCTGACAAGGAAGTAGGGAGCACGAAGAATAGTCAAAAATATTCAGCTCAAATGCTTATGGAGACATACCAAGTTTTAAGTACTAACCCGAACTACAGAGGAACCCAAGAGTTTTCGAGATTTCCTCCTCCGGAATCGTTTGCCAATCGACCTACAACGAGTAAATCTAGAGGGAAAACGACATCTTCTGCCAGTTCATGCGCCTCGTCTAGTCCACATAAATATTGCTAGGACCCCATATATTCTAGTAGGCGATGAGTTATCTGTCTCCTTGTGTACTTTATCCATTCGAATTATCGGCGCCTTCATATGTTTCTGTTTGTATGTTTGTGTCATCGCAATATCCCAATGAATGTTTGTGTTTATATGTTTGTGTCATCGCAATATCGCAATAATTTCCATTCTAGCATTACTTTGTTAATTTCCATTCTAGCATTACTGTCGACTTTAAATTTCAGAATTCTTCTAGAAAAAATTACTTGAATTCAGCAGTGATTAAGAGTCTCTTAATCCAGGAAGTTCTTGATCCTAAATTTAGAAGCTCTTCTGTAAAATTTAATTCTTCAGATGATAGAAATCCAAGAATATCACTATCGCCGCATGTGCTCTTTCTCAACTTAATAAAAAATGATATCTTTCGTATTTTCAATGAAGAATCTATACCATTGGAGCAGAGGATTTCAAAACCTTGTAAGAGAGGAATTCACATGACACGTAAATTAATTTGGTGATAGTTCTACTTCCATTGATGATGAGTGATCGAGCGTCATAAGTAACGACGGGCCTGTTCGGGTCCGTCTCCTTCGCCTTCTTAGCGTAGGCACTTGATCTGAGCAAGGACAACAGAACTAGAAAGTAACTCAATCTCGAAAGTAACTCGAAATGAAACCATTACATATAAACATTACAAAAACCCATTTACATACAAAAGATTTGGGTTGCAAATTAGATGGTTTACAACTAGACAAAAAAATGCACAAATACTATGTGCTTTTAGCCAGCAAGGCATCCAAAAAGATAGAAGCAAAATACCATGTTTCATCACATTACAACTAGCAAACTACTAATTTTTCTTTCCCATCGGTTGAATGATAGCAAAACCCCCTAGACCGAATTAAGTACGAGTGACACATAGCGAACCCTGGCAGCTTCGGGGAGGCCAATGAATATCTCCAGCTTTTCCACACTCGCCCCAAGTATGTCACAGAACTTGAGCTTATCATCGAGCGAGAGACCTTCGAGTGTGTCCAAACTGGAGAATATCTTCATCCTGGCTTTGCCCATCTCTTAACCATAGCCTACATGTGATGCCAAAGCCTCTAGCTTGTCATTCGTGCTGCAGCTAATTTCATTTAGCAATGCACAGACTGTCTCGATGGACTCATGACTACTCTTACGCTTCTTCTTGTTGGGCTTCGGGACTTGTGTGGATCCCTGAGTCTGGCATACACTTTGTTCAGCTGTGTCCAAGGCATCGAGGTCCTCGAGGCTAAGATGGTAATCCCCAGGCGTGTAAGTGACGTCAAAGGCTGCATATTCACGCTCGAGCTCATTCGCTGCATCGATCACGTCCTCCGCAAGCTCACCGGTAGCCCGGTCCTTATCGAAGATCTCCTTTCAGCCTTCATATAATGGCCAACTCTTGTCACGAATGTTACTTGCATTGCCATCAGCCTGTTTCGATTTAGGTTTCAGCAAATAGATTACATGAGTTATCTGTCTACAACGGGAAATATATATGATGTTTTTAAATTACAGGAACATAATTGATTAACGCTGAAAATTAAGTAAAAGAGTAGTAGTAGTGCTACCTTCTCGAGTTCATCCCACACTACAGGGTCACATTCAACAGTGAAGCATCCATCGCTATTGAAACCAACCCCACTGTGGTTTAAGATTGTAACGACCGCACTTAACTAAGGATAGTAAGCACAGTGACTCGTTACTGGGGGGAATTAAGAAGAGGGGAAAGAAAGGGGATATGGAACAATGTCGTAACTTCTCGAGAAAACCAAATGGAATAACCATAATTCTTAATTAATAAAGATAGGTCTGGATCGGGAATGAGTGTATAATTCTTAATGTACCCAATGGGCTTACAAAACATCAAATCAAATGTTTTCTAAAATCGGAAGCGTAGACATGTGTATGAAGACATATGCCACCAAGAGATTCTTCAATTCAAATTCTAGCCCACCGGTCATCATGACTGTTCGCACCTCTCAACCTGCACGTAGGGAAAACACGTACAGGGCTGAGTACAA
>JAOWBJ010139630.1:0-12593 GCA_028566335.1 Monarda citriodora | reverse complement strand
TCGGAGACGCTCTCGAAGGAGGTTGCGAGGTTCATCGACTCCAACCCCTGAGTCGCATAGCCTGCTCCGAAATTTTGATCATCGGGAGGAGTTAGAAATCTCCCGAAACCTTGACTATCGGGCGGAGAGACGGGCTGAAACCCTCGCCCGGAAAAGCCCATAAACAGCGGCAGACTTTGAGCATACGGACTAAAACCGACTGAGGGTGGCGGTGTTGTTGGTAGCGGTCTCGAACGTTGATTGTCGTCGTAATTGCTATTGTACTGGGAAAACCATTCTCTGAATTGTTTATCGATCGGGTCACCCATTTGAAGTATGAAAATGATTTGAGAGTGGAAAAATAGATTATATGAGAATATAGAGTAAAATGGAGAATGTGGTGAAAATGAGGTGTATTTATAGGTAAAAATGAGAGAGAGCTGTTACTAATATTAATTGATTTTGGAATTTTTTTTATCTTTATGGTAAAATAAAAAAAATGAAAATAGCCGAAAATCGGGATCGTCCTGCCAAGCGTCACAGGACGCTGGAGCGCCCCATCAGATGCTCGCCTCCGTCCCCCAGCCATGACGCTCGTGCGCCTGGGACGCTCCGCGGCGGAGCCACGACTGCGTCACGCCCGGGACGCACCGCGCTGGGGGCAGTCTTAAGCCACGTGCATACTCGCACTATCGAGTCAGCATGGGGAATGGGTTTGGTGTTGTGCACGGTACCAAGCTCTATACCTTACAACCTTAACAATATTTTTATTTTATTTATTTATTTATTTTTATTTATTTATTATTTTATATTGTTGATTTGTGATGTTTAACTACACGGTACATGATGCTCAAGGCCGTCCTTCACCATGTTCAACAAGTTCTTCGGAACAGGGCCCCATAATTTTTGGGGCCCAAAATCGATATAAATTATTTATAATAATTTCGCGTTATATTTTTTTTTGTAATGTAGAATGAATGTCATTTATCATAAATATTTTTTAAATAGATAATAATTAAATGTTTCTAATCAACAAAAATTGTTGATTTTTTTTAAATATTAATGGCATGTAACGAACATCTGTTATGCAATAGAAGATGCAACATATAATTACAATAAAATTATTCAAATTGCTTAAATTTATATAATCACTGTTTATCTTATTTTTTCCCATATTTATCTTTCGATTATTTATTTCTCCACCTTTATTATTTTTAATTCGTACTCTAAAAAAATTAGGGCCCAATTTTCATATATAGAACGGGGCCCAACTCTTAATCAGGACGGGTCTGGCCTACTCTCACTCTCACAGGTCCAATAGCTATTTTTAATTTGCTTAATAAATTCATTCATATTCCAACACAAAGACAATTTATATTTAATTCTTCCTATCGTAACGCACGGGCAACACGCTACTAGTATTTTTTAATATATTATTACTTTCCAATTCCATTTCAACATTATGGAATGAAAAAGCTGACTTTTTATCTTCTATTATCCTATTTTTCAAGATTTTTTTTTATTATTATAAATAACACTAATATCTTTTCTCGAGTTATCAAATTATGGACGTGTTTGATTGGCCGACTTTTCCGATTCTTAAATTTGCATATTTCTGTGTCGGTCAATTTTAGCAGATTTTGAAAATAATCAAATAATAAAAAGAAGGGTTAATATTGCGTAAATACACAATCTTTTGATCATTTTCTCTTTTTACCACGACTTTTTAAAATATCATGTAAATACATGACCTTTTGACATTGTCCGATTTTACCCCGAAATTTTACTCCGACGAACTCCGATCTGACATGGAAAATAATAGATAATTACGTGTCATTTATATATATAATTTTTCAGATGTGGCGATAAAACGACGTCGTTTAGGGTATTTGAGCGAGACGACGTTGTTTTGGACTTAATGAAAACGATATCGTTTAGTAATTGGTAGAGAGGACGTCGTTTAGTTCATTAAACCCTTTGAAGCCAGGATAAAATCCGGATTAATCCAGAAGACTTTCTCGCGACTAGGGCTAGGGTTCTTGGTTGAATCGGCGATTTTGGGAGGAAAACTTTGAATCCGAGCTTTTGGCTGCGCGACATTGAAGCTGGAAACGAGGGAGGACACGACGAGAAGAAGACCCAGCTTAATCTGTTCAGACTCATGACGATGGCTTCCGAGTAAGTATTCTCGAGCTTTTCCTTTTACCCGCAAATTGATTCGTTGGATGCACGTATGGGTTTTCGATGCAGTTTAAATTTGTTTCAGAATTCATGAAATTGCTAGATTGTTAGAAATTTGACATAGATTGTTAGAAATTGTGTTAATAGTGTTAAACAATGGGGTTTTTTTGGGTGTTTAACTGGGCGACGTTTTTTTTTATGGTTTTATTATTCTGCTATTATTTCATCTTGTTGCATGGAAGAGTGGTTTGAAGGGTGTTGCAGGATTCAGTGCAAAAATTGCGCTTTTTTTTTCGCAGTGGCAGATTTGCAATATATTTTCATCACGGTGGCAAATGTACACATATTGAAGGGTGTAGATTTTATTGGGAGGGCAAATGTGAGAGGGTTAATGGTTTTGATGAGGATATGTTTGGATATTTGGAGGTAGTAGAAGCTGTAAAGGATCTAGGGTACAAGAGCTGGAAATGCATAGCATATAAACTCCCTGGAAGTTTATCTTTTGCTGATTTGAGAGATGACAAGGATGCGATGGGAATGATCAAACATCTAAATGAGTACACTCGAATTTTAAATGTATATGTGGATGATGGTGTGACAGTGGGGGAGACAGAGTCAGAGTCAGAGACTGATCAGTTTGAAAATAGTGAGGGTACAGGGAGTCCTCAGTTTGACAAGGGGGAGGTTATAGAGAGTGCTCAGTTTGACAAGGGGAAGGGTGTTGAGAGCAGAGATGTTACCCATCCTGAAGGCCTTGGTTAGGGAAAATTCGAGGGAAGTTCTCAGAGCAAAGTACCTAAAGCTAAGGGTAAGAGCAGAATCAAAGTAGCAGTACAAAAATAGGGTAAGGGTAAGAGCAAAATTAAAGTAGCAGTACAAAAAGAGGGTAAGGGTAAGGGTAAGGGTAAGGGTAAGGGTAAGGGTAAGGGTAAGGGAAAGTCTGAAAAGCAGATAGAGAAAGGGAAAGTGAAGGCCATTGAGGATGAAGAGAGTGATTCTGACATGTCTTGGCACGATTCAGATGAGGATATGTCTCCAATAGAGACTGATGATGAACTGGGCACTGGGGATGCGGAGTATCAAGAAGCTAGGCAGAATTTGAGGGCAGCAGATGCTAGAACTGATATTAATGTTGATTTTTCCCAAGTGGGGTCAATTGGTCAGGGTAGTGAGCAACCTGATGATGATGACCAAGATGAGATTCTTTCAGATTATTTTGATTCTGACGAGAATGTGAATTCTTCATCAAGTGAGAGTGAGAATGATGAAGCTACTGTTCGAAGGTCAAAAAGAGTTAAGCCATGATATGACCCTACCTGTGATCACAAAGATCTGAAGTTGTGTTTAGGGATGCACTTTGATACTGGTTATCAGTGCAAAGAGACACCGAAAACATGGGCCATCTTGGGAAGGGCATCCTATACGGTTTAGGAGGGTCTCAAAGGATCAGATTGAGGCATTCTGTAAGTCTCCATGCCCCTTGAAGTTTTATGCCAGCTTGAAGAAAAAGGAGGTGTGTATTTCTGTGAAGAAGTTGAAAGAACCACATCAGTGTTCATTTGCTATTCGTAATAAACAAGCTGATTACAAATGGATAGACAGACAATTCATGAATACCTACAGATTTAGGCCATAAATGATAGCTGCAGAGTTGGTGATAAAGTGCGAATTTTTGAGAGTATTAAATGACAAGAAACAATAAAAAGACACACGATTTATGTGGTTCGATTTACTATCGTAAATCTACGTCCACGGGGAAAATATAGCTCTTTATTGCTTTGATCTACAAGAACTGGAATGTCAAAAATAGCGAGTAACCCATTCTAGCTAAAAGATGCGCTATTTATACATATTTAGTAGCTGGGCTGGGCTGAGAGGCCCATTACTGATTGCTGGAACGTGGGTAACTGCAGGAGGGCAGTTAGGGTTTGTATACGACGTGGGCTAGGATCGTGCATGTCCACGTCATCCCACGTTCTCGTGTCCGTCTTTGCACCATGTCTCGGAAAATTGCCAAGTGTTGAGAGTATCCGAATCGGTAGACCGGAGTGAAGAGATGCCGGATTGATCTCTATCCGGAGCCGAAGAGCCGGGAGCCGAAGAGGTGGTGATGGGAAGAGTCGGACTAGTCATTGCCGATCTCGCCTGGGTCTTAATGGGCTTCTTTGTGTGGGCTTCGTTGTTGGGCCGGTGTTGGGCCATATCACATCAGTTGCAACACGTCTTTCCGCTAATTTTGAAGTGTATATGGGAAGCTTTTGTGAGAAATAACTTCCACACTTACAATTTTTCGCGAAAGAAGAACCAGAAAAACTCTCCATTATTCTCCAGTTGTTTCCTGTGCGCGACTGTTGCATTTGCGTCATTTCTGCCGATTTCCTCCTTCAAACTTCAAGATCAAAAGTATGGCTTCCTCCTCTACGAAATCCACCATTGCTAATGTTGCCTTCTCTCTTGGTCCTCGGGATAATCTTGAGACTGTAGATATATATTATGTGGGTAAGACTAGGTATACGCCATCCACAGTATCATATTGGGGGGCGGAAGGGGTGGGTAGCGTTAATTCCTACGCTTCTTCTATGGATTTGTCCGCCATTAGGGCTTTGGAAGAGTATTTGCCCGTAAACACCCCCTTTATTATTCCCGGTCCAATGGACCGCGCTTGTTATCCTCCACGGGGGTATGTGACCGTGTACGAAGACTCGCTTCTTAGTGGTCTCAAACTCCCGTTAGATAATGGCTTGAGAGAGCTGTTGGGTATTCATCAACTGCCACTAGGGCAGTTGACCCCCAACTCCTTTGTATATTTTTCTTTCCTGGCCGCAGAAGAGCCCGCTGCGGACATGGATTTCTTTTTTTCTTTTCTTTCCTTGAAGATGACGTCGAGCTGATATTATGCCACGCCACGTCGCGGGATTAAGATCGTTATCTTGAACAAGTTCCAGGGCTGGCACTCGAAGTTCTTGTTCGTGGAGGCCGCTGGACTTCGCGTGCCGGAGCTTGCCTGGCGAACTGGCACGCTGGAGAGGTTGACGCCAGCAAATCACTATCCCGATCTCATGAGGAGATAGGGAAATAAATTGAAGACGGGGTCCAACCCTCGTGATCCTTCTACCAAGGGGGAGATGGTGAAGGGTAAGGATCCATCTTGCTTCTTTTTTCTTTTTTCCTGTTGCTAACATTTTGCCTTCTTCTGTTGTATTCGCAGTGGGTCTGAGCAAGACCGCGATCCCAAGGAAAGCAAGCACCAAGCGGCCAGCGGCCGCGGTGATCGGAGAGCAGTCCAGCTCAGAGCAGACTCCTAGTGACAACCTCTCCCCGCAAATCGGGGAGCATGTTCCGGGCAAGACCCCCTTCAAACGGCTGAAGAAGGGGATGAAAGTGGGTGAGGATCTACCTCATGAACTGTTGGAGGTCGACGAGATGGTCGACCTCACTGAGGATCCAGTTATAGCTCTCCCCCTCTCCGATGCTGAGGTAAGACAGTGATAGTTGTTAGTGTTTAACATTATGCGAACTTACTGATACTTGGGTTTGCTTTGCAGAGAGTGCAAGAGCTGATCGCGCAGGGGATAGCCCGGCTGAAGAGAGAGGCAGCCGCCCGAATTACGGCCGAAAAAGATGCTGAGCTCGCACGCTTTCTTGCCGAGCGCGACGAGACTGGGGAGCGAGCTGCTTCTGCTCGTCGCGAGCTGGTGGCGGCTCTGGTTGAGGCGGACTCTGCTAAGGCGGAGACCACAAGGAAGGAGAAGGAGGTGAGCAACCTCCGGGCTACGTTTGTCGCCCCTCAGGGGCCAATCTTGAGGGCCTTTACTGAGAGGTACCTCCTCTCAAACCGCTTCATAAAGCTGGCGTCGGTGGCCGGCAATATCTTGGGCGAGGAGTTCGCCGTTGAGGCCTTGGAGGCAGCGTAGAATGTATTTCCGGACTTGGACCCGTCCATGTTTGGGTGGTCTAAGCGGTCTCCCGAGGAGATCAAAGAGGTCCTGGCCGAGGAGATCAAAAAGCTGCTGAAGGAGTCTCTGCTACTAAAGGAGCTCGAGGCGGCCAATGATCTTTTGACGACCGGCGCCGTGCGGGTTGTAGCTGTGGACCGCGACCAGGAGCTGACCGCTGCCTTTGCACGGGCTGAGGAAGAGGCTAGAGAAGAGGAGGCAAGGAACGAGGAGGTGCCCGTGGTGGAGTCCGAAGCTAGGGTTTGATCTCTTTGTATTTTTTGTTCTTTCTCTCCTTAGTTTGTACTTACAGTGCCATTCGGGCACTACTATTATGATATAAATAAAATCATCCTTTGTTGAACTTCTATCTCTTTATTTTATTTCCGTTTATAAGTCTCCTTCTCCCGAAATGTTTGATGCCACTCTGTTTTATACACGGATTAACGAGCTTGAAGATGCCCTTGAGGTCGCACAGGGTGAGACAGTTTTCTGGAGAAATAAGGCTTCACGATCCTTGGCGATTGTGCCTGGCAGTATGAGCTCGTCCCGCGACCTTAATAGGGAAGTTGTGCATTGGAGAGAAGAATATAAGCGAGCGATGTCGGAGTGCGAGCAGCTTGAGAAGGCCGCATAGGTGAAGTATGACGAACTTCATGCTCGTTACACAGTCCTCCGAGATAAATTCCGGCAAACGAAAAAGGAGCTGAAAGATACAGACAATGAATTTAAGCAAATGGATCAGGAAATTATGGCTTATGACTTGTATGTGAAGCGGACTGGCGGTATCCCGATCTACGAAGTGCGGGAACTAGTCAACACTTGTAGCAAATATGCTCGGAGTCCGGAGTGCGAACCCATGGAGCTTCACAAGAAGTTGTTGGAGCTAAGGGATATCGCTCGGTACTATACCGTGATTTTGGATCGTTACCCTTCCCTCCAGAAACTTGTGGAGAAGTTCTTTCCCGAGAATGAGGCTGGTCCGTCCACTGCTGTCGCTGTTCGCCAACCTGCACGAGCTACTAATGTTCAGCGAGCTCAACACTTTCAGCGAGCTCAGCCTGCTCCCAGTAGAGGTCGCGGACAGGGTCGAGTGATTGGGCGTGGAGCAGCAGGTCGTGGATCTGGTCGAGGACAAGGTCGCAGAGGGCAAGGTCGCGGCATGAGTTTGGATGACTTTTCAAACCATGACTTCGATGCCCCGCAAGACTTTGAAGATTTATGGCTTAACTTTAGTCCCGGGAATAGAGCTCGTAGGATTTGATGTAATAGATAGATACTTGTATCGTTGAACACCTTTGTTGTCCTTGAATAAATATTCTGCTTTACTTCTTATTCGCAAATAAATTTGCTCTTTCGAAGTATTTATAGCTTCTGTTTTGCGACGACCGGTGATTACTTAATATTTGTATCTATTTTTCGTATTTATTTTGTGTGAGTTTGGTTATATTTTTCGTATTTTGTTTCTATTTATTTATTATTATTTTTTTGTGTTATGTTTCTCAGGATAAAATGGTTAAAAGGGAATAAATTGGGAAGAAGAAGGAAGGAAAAAAGGAAAAAGAAAAAGGAGTCGCACTTATTAGGATTAATTGGAGCAGGATTAGGATAAATTCTAATTCTAATTAAATGCAATTAGAATTGGAGCGTGATTTCCTGCTTTCTTCAGGAATTCGATTTCTATTCTAATTCCGGATCCAGTTAGTTATCTAGAGGGAGTCTGACTCAAATACGGATTCTACTCTTTAATTAACTAGGTTTTGCTACCTATAAATACATGTACTCCTCATAATTAATAGACAATCCCTAGGCACGAAAAATAGCTTATTTCATAGTTTTCAAATACTTTTTAGATTAGTATTTTATAGCTTTCAAGATTCAAGATTGTTCAAGATTTCAAGCTTTTGTTCTTCGCAATTTAATTTGGTTTTCGTTTTCCTTTAGTTCTTGCTATTTAATTTCATGCAATTTATTATGTTTTATTTATTTTCTTTCTTAGATTTATATTTATTTGTTTTTCACGCTTTTAATTATTTATTGCTTTCATAGATTAAGATTTATTGCTTTCAATTTAATGCTTTCTAGATTAGAATTTATATGTTTTCTTTACATGCTTTATTTAATTGCTTTCATTAGATAGATTTAATTGCTTTATCGCTTTCTTCGTTGCCTAGGGGGATTTACATGCTTTATTTAATTTCATTGCTTTAAATTAGTTTTAATTGCTTTTATTTAATTGTTTTCTTAGGATTTAGAAACTCAAAATCAAATTATTATGTGTTTAGTTTTTGGTGGGTTTATTTTCTGTCGTGTGAGTTTCTACGTGATTAAATTCCGTGTTAAGTTTTCCTTGTGAGTTCGACTTGGGTTACACTTACTTGCTTATTACAATAGACCTCTTTCTATTGGAAGCACGTATTTGTAAAACAAATTTTGGCGCCGTTGCCGGGGAAAAATTTAGGTTTTTAATTGCGTAGATATAATAATCGATTTTTTTTCAAAATCCATAAAAAATTATTTTCTTGTTTTTATTCTTCTTTTCTTTCTGTGACATTCTTCGTTGTCTTCACTCTTTGATTTGTGTTGTTTATGCTAGGTACCCTACATCGACAACGTAAATCGAAGAAAGGAAGCCCTCGCAGCGAGGAAGGAAGAAGAGAAGGGGGAAGACTTTTCGTTAGTTTTCCTATTTGAAGAAACAGAAGTAGCGATGGCACGAACGATGGGCGATTTCGCCCGACCTAGCCTTGGAGCCATTACTTCTATGATTATCCTGTCCACAGAGGTCATGAATCACGAGCTTAAACTGCAGTACCAGAACCTGTTGCCCTCCTACCATGGACTGCCCACCGAGGATGCCCTTGTTTTCATAAGAAAATTTTGTTCTACTGTACAAAATTTCCCCTTAGGAGGCATCACGAAGGATCAACTCAAGATGAAGTGTTATCCCTTGACACTTCAAGATCGGGCAGACTCATGGTACATGGCTCTTCCTCCCAACTCTCTGACCACATGGAAGCAAGTTTGTGAAAGATTCTTTTTGAAATACTTCCCAAACAATAAGACTCAAGAGATCAGAGCAAAGATTATGAATTTTTCACAAGAACATGAGGAGCCTTTTCATGAGGCATAGGAGAGGTTCTTGGAGTTGATGCAACAGTGCCCCCACCACCAAATGGCTGATGAAGTTCTTTGGCGATTTTTTACCGATGGACTCAATCAAATCTGTCAGTTCATGGTGGATTGCTCAACCGGGGGCAACATAAATGAGAGGACCGCAGACGAGATGAAGGAGACCTACAACACTTTAGCTACGAGTTCTCAATAAAGTCTTCAAGACCGAGGAAGCTAGAGGCTAGTGTAGTCAATCCTAGCCAAGATCTCAAGAAACAAGTGGCTGACTTGATGAATGAATTGCAAGAACTCAAGATATGAAAAGCAACACCGGTTTCTCAACAAAGTTTGCCTCTACCAAAGTTTCAACAATATCAGCCGTACTATCAAGCTCAACAGCCTCCACCACCACGTCCTCCACAAAGGTCCTTATTGATGATCTTGTTGCCTTCATCCAAGAGAGTCGTTTGGCTCGTGAATCACAAGAGGACATGATTAAGTCTCAAGAGGCCACAATCAAAAGACTCGAAATCGCTATGGGCAAATCTCGGGGGCGATGAATCGACTCAAACAACACCAGCAAGTGGGGAAAATTCTGAGTCAAAACCCCCAACCACATCAAACCCAGTCAATCTCGGTCATGCAAAGTGGAAAAGTGGTTGGAAAATGATTGGAAGTTCAGCGAACAGGAAGGCAGGACGGCTCTCCCAGCGACCGCTGGCCACTCAGTGATCGATGGGCCTCACTAGCTGCCCGCGCCCTCCGACAATCTGTCGTGCCTAGCGGTTGCTGCACTCCGAGCGGTCGCTGGACGTCTTCCAACCGAGGGAAATTTGACGTGAAGAAGAAGGCTGATCTCGATCATGAAAAGACTCAACTCCACAAGGCCCAGGACCCCTACATTCCTCCAATTCCAGCCCTCTCAAACCTCAAGTGGGATAAACAGTTCAGGGAGTTAGACAAGATGTTATCCAAGGTGAACGTGAATCTCCCATTGCTCGAGGTAATTATGAAAATTCCAACTTCTTTTTGATTCTTTAAAGACCTCGTCTCTAAGAAGAAAGAGTTCGAAGACACCAAGCCCGTTGCAATTTCAAAGGTTGCAAGTTTTTATTATTCAACAACCCTTTCCTCAACCACAACGAGATCCAGGTAGCTTCGTGATTGATATTACTTTTGGTAATGGTAAGAAAGCTTCTTGCATGCTAGATTGAGGAGCTGACATAAATCTCATGCCATATTCCATGTTCAAGCATTTAGAGTTAGGTGAATTAAAATCATCCCACATGTGTATTCAACTTGCTGATCGCTGTTAGATATGCTAAGGGTATCATAGAGAACGTACTCGTAAGTGTGAGGGGGTTAATTGTGCCTATCGATTTTGTTGTTCTTGATATGGGGGATGTGCATGAGAATGAAGTAGAACACACTATTTTGTTAGGAAGAACATTCATGGCCACCACCAACACAGTGATTGATGTTAAGAATGTTTCTATTAAAATGTTTGTGTTAGGTCAAAATGTTTCTTTTGTTATCGACACAAGTTGTGTTTTACCTGCTCCTAAAGTACTATATAATTGTGCATATATCAACACGATTGATGCCTTGGCCGAGAGCTCTGTTGTGCAAGATCAAGATAAATCCGAGGAGACGACAAAGTTTGTTACTAAGTCGCCCGATCCAAGCCCGAAGAAGGAAGATTTGACAAGCAAAGGGATGGCAAAAAGTGGAGAACGAGGCATCTCGAAAGGTAGTTGAGGAGAAATCAAAAGAAACACACGAGAAATCCTTGCAAATTTTGAGATCAATAGGGCTAAATGTTATGTTCGGAAGAGAGACAGTTGCCACAGCTAGAGGGTTTCTAGCACTCTCTCGGGTCGTTCAAGAGTATAAAGCAAAAGAGAACGAAGTTATGCAAAAGAACATCGTGTTACAAGCATTGAAGAATCACCTCAAGGAAACGACGACAAACTCCGTTCCAACTTCTGAACCACCTCCTTGAAGCAAATAGGCGTCGAGCTCAAGACGTAACAAGCGCTTAGTGGGAGGCAACCCACCATTGAAAATTCAAAAATATTTTCATTTAGTTTATTTTTATTTTTATCTTGCTGTTGATTTCGTGCCTTCTGAATTGTTGTAGATTGGAGTTCCCAACGCTTGCTGGGAACGAGCAGTCGCTCGCTTCAAATTATACTTTTTTTTTGCAGCTAGCGAGCTGTTAATTGTCCGCGATCGCTCACCACTCCTCATAGCTCACTTTTGTCCTGAGTTTGTAATTTTTTTTTATCATGTTCGTTTTTAGGATTTTACGTTTTCTTTTCGTGTGTCGTGTTTGTGTTTCAGGTTCAAGTTTTGTGACTCTCAAGGATCGAATCTTGTCTCTGATTTCGTCGTTCTTTTCAGGTTGTTTCTATCATCTCTTACATTTTTAGTAACAATGAGGACATTGTTTGTTTTAAGTGTGGGGGATAGTTCAATTTTTATGTTTAGGTCTTAGTATTTTTGTGTTTAGTGTCTACAATTTCTTCCTTAAAAATCATACTTGATTCTATGTTTGTTCTTAAGTTGCTATTTGACTAAGCGTGAAGCATGATAATTATTGTTATTGTTATGAAGTTGATTTGTGAATGAATTGGAAAGTATGAAATCTAATTTAAGAGTGAGTTCAACTAAGTTATTTTGATTAGTTTGAGTATTTTTTGGATCACATAATTTTGACTAGGATATTAGATATTTGATCATGATTTGGTATGAGTGAATTGCTTCCTTGATTTCTAATGAAAGATGTTTCCTTTGTATAAAAAAAAGAGAAAGAGAAAGAGAAAGAAAAAAAAATTAATAATAAGTTTGGTGTGGATTCTGCTATTCTCGAGCATGGGAAACTACGTAAGGATGTTTCGAAGGACCTTCTAAAAATACACCTTGCGAATAATTTCCTAGAACCAAACAAAGGCTTCTACTCCTCTTGTCAAATTTGATCCCCAATTTGATATATGAGTATGGCCGGGAAACCACATTAGGAGACTCGATGGAACCCATCAAAGGATAAACTTAAAGAATTCGCCTTTTAAATAAAATGGGTTAAATAAAGGAAACACTTTGTTGGAGATTAAGGAAGTATGTGAGATGAATGATTATCATGATCCTAGCTCTAGTGTTTTGATTGACTTTATGGGAAACATAAATACTTTGAACTAATAAAAATTTAGTAGTTGGGCTTGTATTATTTTGAATTTCATGGGAATGTGAATGTTTGGTTGAATGATGATTCCCAAAAGTCCTCGAACAAATAAAGTATGAAATGCACACAAGAACACCGGGGATTAACGTGGTTCGATCTACGTGAGTAGATCTACGTCCACGGAGGTAAAGGGCTTTCGGTTT
>JAOWBJ010139526.1:0-12596 GCA_028566335.1 Monarda citriodora | reverse complement strand
TAATTATTTCGCTCGGCCTAGGCCGGAGTTATGAGCGATAGATTAGTTTCATGAGTAAGAGGTTTCATTGAGTTGTACTGTAAAGACTATGATTGTAAGAAAGTTATAAAGAAATTAAAAGAGAATCTATATTTGTTTTTCCCACGCATAAACTTCGCTTTCGTTCCAAGGATTTTCCTGTCCCTTTAAGTCCCATTTCAATAAGTAATCGACCATGGACCTATTTCCCCCTTTATTTCATGTCCAGGTCGTTACAACTACAAACTCTTGTACTGTCTTGAGTGAGACCGAATTCACTCAAAGTTTGCCGAAGGACTTAAGTTCTGTGCATCGTCTTACCGGGGACTAAAGAACCGGATGTCCACAAGCAGGACTGAAGTTGCTTGAACGTTCAGCCAGAGGACGCAAGATCTGCGCATTATCTTTCCGGGGACTAAAGAACTGGGATCCCTAACTTCTTTAGTGGATTTCCTTCCAGTTGGAAGAGAGTGGACGTAGGAGCTTCAGTCTTCGAACCACTATAAATCTCCGTGTTCGGTCTATTGCATATTTCACACACACGCTTAAGTATACAAAAACTGTTTTCATAAGCAAGAGTTTTCTCAAAAGCACTTTCTTGCTCACCATATTCCGCACGCTCAAGCTCTGAGGTAGCTACCTTTACCGCTTGGACTAATCCGTTTGGTAAAAGTCGCTCGGTCTTAGCTCAAGCGATTTTCTTAAAGAGAGGATTTCATAACTCGCTTTAATTTGAAAAAGAGGATGAATCCTCTACACACGTGTTCACCCCCCTCTACGTGTGTTAGTGATTTCCGGGCCAACAAGTGGTATCAGAGCAGGAGTTCATTAGAACTACTGCTTTGCATATCGAAGCCGCTTCAAGTCTTTTGAAGCGACTTAGTTGTGTTCTTTGAACATATCTTTTTAAAAAGAAAACCTTGCATTAAACTGTTCACATCATATTGCATTTTACTAATCACTCTCCAAGATGACTTCCTCAGGATCACTACCGCAGTTCTCAGCCGAGAACTATAATACGTGGAGCTTCAGATTAGAGTCCCAGCTGACATCGCTCCATGACAGGATGTGGCAGGTCATTACCGATGGCCCCATCAAAGTTATGAAGCTTCTTATCACAAGTGGAGCAACGGGTGTAGCGACTTATGTCGAGAAGCCACGTGAGGAATTTGCCGCTGCCGACTACAAAATAGAAAATCTGGATCGGGTAGCAAAGAACGTCATCCAGTCAACAGCCTCAGATGCACATCTCGCTATAATCATGAAGTGCAAGACTTTAAAGGAGATGTGGGATACGCTAGCTCTCCTCTCACAAGCGACGGAAAAGGTCAAGGAAAACAAGTTGTCTGTCGCCATGAGAGAATTTGAGGCGCTAGTAATGAAGCCGAGTGAGAGCATGGAGGCGTTCGAGACAAGGGTCTTGAATATGGTTACATCGCTTGCCACTCTTGGCAAGGAGCTCTCACACAAGGAAGTGAACACAAAGGTTTGCCATGTCCTCTCTGGCAAATGGCAAACGATAAAGGAGAATTGCCTCTTCAACAAGGACTTGGGTGCTCAATCCCCTAAGGCATTGTTCTCTGACTTCAAAGCAATGGAATTCCACATCAACAAGAAGGAAGTCAGAGAGAGCGAAGAGGAAGAAAAGACTGTCCCAGAGAAGGGCCTCGCGTTGAAAGCCGCTGACGTTAAGCAAGCGGATTCTTCATGCGCCTTCTCTCAAGGAGATATTGGGGACATGTCAAAGGAGGAATTGAGAGATTTCGCTCTTTCGTTGATCCGAGGGTTTAACACCTCCAACACTCGTGCTGCAAAGTACAAGCGGTTCTACAAGAAGCAACAAGGACCATCTGGTCGCTTGCCCAGCAAAGGGAAAGCGGAGTCTAGTTCCGCTCGAGGATCTGCCGGTGTCATGTACACCGTGAAATGTTATGAATATCACAAGGCTGGCCGCTACATGTCAGAATGCCCCTCCCTTTCAGAGAAGGAGAGGCCAAGATCAATTCCCGCAAAGCCTACATTGCGGAGGAAGCAGACATTCCCGTGGACGAGATCAATCATGAAAAAGATCAGTTCACAGATGATGAATCTAAAGCCGCTCAAGTGTCACTTGATATGGAGCTGCTCGTTTTCGATGAGGAAGAGCCTGAGTTCAACCTCGTGGATAGAGGTGACGATGAAGCGGAGGATGAGGTAATATTATGCGAAAACCCTAGCTTATCGATTACACCCGCACACGTGCAGAGCATTCCGGATGCTTTGCATGAAAATGAGGAGGATACAGATTTGCTCTTCGACAATAAGCTGCTTGGAGACTATCTCGACTTGGTTGAGAATCACCAAGCACTGCAAGTTCTTGTATGTCGCTACATGAGCGACAACACTAAGCTAACCTAAGAGCTTGAGTTTCTCAAGGGGAGGCAAAGCGAAGTTGCTTGTGGGCATAGCGACTACGCAGAACTGCAGGCGACTCGATAACAACTTGAGCGATCGCTTGCTGACAGTCGTTTGGAGAACACCAAGCAAGCGTCCCAACTCGATCTTAGCAATAAGAAGCTAAGCGACTTGGAAAGCAAGCTCAGTTATCTCCAAGATAAATCGGAAATCGCTCAAGGGTGTGAACAGCACCTAACCTTTAAACTCAAATCTCTTTACGACGCATCTCAAGCGAGTAAAAAAGATTGAGCAATCCTTTCTGTCTCATGGCTCTAAAGAAGGGATTGGGTACGTTTCCATTCCCAATAAACCTTCTACCTCTTCCGGTCCTACTTCCATATGTTCTTCAATGAATGTACCGGAGAAGCCCACTGCATCTTCGATACATGCCGGAAAAGGGAAAGAGAAGGAAATTCCCAGCGGTCTTCCCAAACCCACTTTCAAACCTCAAGGGAGTGACTGACTGAAGGTGAAAAGGGCCAATGACCAAGTGAGGCCGAAGCAAAATGCGCCTTCCAGACCCCAAGGACAGTTCTCTAATCAAGGGGGAAGGCAGCCCACTTCCAAGCGAATTCCAAATTGCTTTAATTCAGCTGCGGAATTTCGGGGTAGAGTGAACTATTATCAAAAATGGAACTTTCGCTCAAACCCTAAGCAATACCGTCCTCAAGTTTGGCAATATGCCGAGGATGAAGTTCCGAAGCGAACTTTGCGCTTGCAGAGATATCGCTTCGGAAGAGACTTCGCTCAGCGAAGTTGGCCAAGCGACTTTCGGTCCGGGAAAGTCGCCCAGCCTGCTTTTGTGCATCATTGCTCATGCTACTGTGAGACTCATCCTCACAATAGACCCAAGGTTTACAGGCCTAAGACTCAAGTGATTTCAAACTTGAAACCCGCTAAGGCTAAAAGCCAAGCTGCTAACCCCAAAGGTCCCAAATTCATTTGGGTACCTCAAGTTCGTTATTAGATCATGCAGGGGAAGCAGGTGGTCCAGATCGCTTGAGGAAGGGCACAAGAAGGCGCTATCTGGTACCTAGATAGCGGATGCTCAAGACACGTGACTGGTGTCAAATCCTTCCTCACAAACATTACAGACAAAGATGGACCATCAATGATATTTGGTGACAACACCAAGGGCTTCACCAAAGGATACGGTACACTGCAACTGGGCAACGTGAGAATCGAGGATGTCTCATATGTCCAAGGGCTAAAACATAACCTGCTCTCTATTTTGCAAATTTGTGATAAAGGTTATATTGTAGAATTCATTGCTAACAAAGTCTATATGAAGCATGGATCTACAAAGCAGGTTGCTCTTAAGGGATCACGACAAGGGAACATGTATGTACCGGAGTGGACCTCAAGCGATAAAGAAGTCTGCTTGGTCGCTCGTAGTGCACCTGAAAGGAGCTGGTTGTGGCATAGAAGATTGAGCCACCTCAACTTTCAGTCAATCAATGCAATCACTCGCAAAGGCCTTGTTCGTAGGATCCCGAATGAAGTATTCGTCAAGGACCAAGTGTGTGTTGCTTGTCAAATGGGAAAGCAACCGAGAGCCTCTTTCCCAAGCATAGAAGATGGGTCCTCCAAACAAATACTCGAGCTACTCCACATGGATTTGCACGGTCTAGTATCTCTTTGATCTCTAAATGGAAGAAAATATACCTTAGTTGTTGTAGATGATTTTTCTCGCTTTACTTGGGTAGTTTTCTTATATAGCAAGAAGGAGACCCTGAAGTTGCTTCCAAGGCTGCTCAAGCAACTCTCAGTGGAAAAGAGCCTCAACAATGTCACTATCCGCTCGGACCGGGGCACAGAATTTCTAAACTCCGTATTGGATGATTATTGTGGAGAATATGGAGTCAAGCGACAGACTTCGGCCGCTCGGACTCCTCAATAGAATGGTGTAGCGGAGCGAAGAAATAGAACAATAAAAGAAACCGCTCGCAGCATGCTTGCCGATGCTAAGTTGCCCAAGCGCTTTTGAGCTGAAGTGGTCTACACCGCTTACTATGTTCAGAACAGAACTGGCATCAACAATCGACAACAAAAGACACCATATGAAATATGGACAGGGAGAATTCCTAACATATCGTATTACCATTTTGGTTGTGGGTGCTTCATTCATAATAATGGTAAAACACAATTAAGGACTTTTGACAGCAAAGCGGACTCAGGGATATTCTTAGGATATTCCCTGACCAGCAAAGCTTATAGAGTCTATAATTGTCAGACTCTTATTGTGGAAGAAACAACCCATGTTATTTTTGACGAAGCTACCTTCAAGAGTGTGCAGGAAACAGATAATCGCCCAAGCGATTTAGAGGTACCACTAAGCCGCTTGGATCTGGACCAAGCGATTTCCGAAGGTCGCTCGAGTGGTGCTGTCACATGCTCGTAGTCAAAGGAAGTTCCCATTTCCGCTATCCCTCAAGATGTTGAAGACCCTGAGCAGGATCCAAGTCATCTGCCGGAGGTTGAAGAGCGCTCAACCTTTCTAGACGATCCTTTGACCTCACAAGTGGTTAACGGTGAGGAAGCCTCAATTCAAGAGCCAAGCAGTGGCAATGGCGAAGGGGGAAGTGAAGCGGAGAATGAACTCGCTCAAAGAAGGTCATGGATCAGAAATCACGATCCCACTCAAATCATCGGTGACCCAAATGCCGGAGTGAGGACGCGTGGTACTCTTCTTCATGGAGAAAGCTGCCCCTTTAGTTACTTTCTCTCGTCCATAGAGCCATCAACCGTTGAGAAAGCGCTTGCCGACCCAGATTGGATAAATGCCATGCAAGCGGAGTTGAACGAGTTCAAAAGGAACGAAGTTTGGGAGCTAGTCGATCATCTCTCGCACCAGAACGTGATAGATCTCAAGTGGGTTTTCAAGAATAAAACCGATATAGATCACGTGGTGGTTCGCAACAAAGCAAGGTGTGTTGCCATTGTCAGGAGGAAGGGATCGACTATGAAGAGACTTTCGCTCCAATAGCACGGATTGAACCGATCAGACTATTCTGCACATTCGCTGCATCAAAAGGTTTCAAAGTATATCAAATAGATGTCAAGAGTGCATTTCTCAATGGTGTGCTAAAAGAGGATGTCTATGTAGAGCAGCCACCCGATTTCAAAGTGGGTGACAAAGTGTATCGGTTGAATAAAGCGCTTTATGGATGGAAGCAAGCACCAAGAGCTTGGTATGATACACTCTCTACATTTCTAGTAGAAAGCGGATTTAAGAAAGGAAGCGTGGACAGAACACTGTTGACTATCTCAGAAGGAGAAGACACTCTATGGGAGCAAATCTATGTTGACGATATCATCTTCGGATCCACTAATCCAGTTTTCGGAGAGCGATTTGCTGCTCTCATGAAGGACAAATATGAGATGTCCATGATGGGAGATATGTCTTGCTTCCTAGGGCTACAAGTTAAACAAGAGAAAGATGGGATCTTCATCAACCAAGCGAAGTACACAAGAGAGATGCTCGCTCGGTTCGGAGTTGAGAAGGAGCGGACAGTCAGTGTCCCAATGAGTCAACATGGAAAATTCACTCTGACCCCGATGGCAAAGCGGTGAATCCCACATAATATAGAGCCCTGATTGGATTGCTCCTATACCTCACTGCAAGTCGCCCTGACATATCATATGCAGTTAAAGTGTGCGCATGATTCCAAAGCGATCCAAAGCAATATAAACTGGAGGCCGCTCAAACCATATTGAAATATTTGAAGGGGACCATCAACTTAGGTCTCTGGTATCCAAGAGAAGATGGTTTGGAGCTGAGCGGATACTCGGATGCAGATTTTGGAACCTGTCAAGTCAATAGAAAATCAACAACAACATGCCAATTTCTTGGAAACAAGCTTGTCTATTGGTTCTCGTAGAAGCACACAAGTGTGGCGACTTCGACCACAGAAGCGGAATATATGGCCGCTGGAATCTGCTGCTCACAAGTTCTTTGGCTCAAGCATCAACTTATGGATTACAATATAGATACCAAAGACATTCCCATTTATTTTGACAGCACAAGTGCTATCTCGATGACCATCAATCCAATCCTTCACTCGAGATGCAAGAACATTGAGATACAACATCACTTTATAATAGATCATGTGGAAAAGAAGGATGTCATAGTGGTCAAGATTCACACCGACATACAGCGAGCTGACGTCTTCACAAAGCTGCTCGCACAAGTCGTTTCAAAATGTTGTGTGTTGAAATAATGGTTGCTAGACCCTGATGAGGATGAGGTGGACTAAGGTGAAGAAGCAGAATGGTTTCCCAAAGGATTTTGTTGGATATTCAGTTAAGGGGGAACGTTCTCGCTTGAGGATATAAGGGGAAGAAGATGAAGCAGAATGGGAAGAAGAAGATCGCTCGAGGAAAGCCGCTCGAAGAAGTTCGCTCGGCATAAATCGCTCAATCCAGGAACTTGTCAAACGGGGTCCAACATACCGCTTGGTCAAAGACGCTTCATAGAGGTATCAATCAAATTACGATATTTGATCGACTGGCAAGTCCTCTTTTCCCTATTTCTATTGGAAGCAAATTAATTCTGTGAAATTTCTCCTGTAGAACTTCACATTATTAATTGAAAAAGAGTAAAGTGTTGACGCTTATATTCTAAGAGGTTGTCACTTGAGAGAAAGACACTACACTCTGCAGACCCTGAAAAAGTGGGCCGCTCTCAAAGTACATGGAAACTCTCTTAAGCAAAGAGATTCAACCAAATGTTCTCAAAGAACAAGTCTAATCGCTTTATTCTATTCGCTTTACTATTTTTGCTTTCAAGATGTTAAACAATTTTTAATAGAAGCTGATACTTTATTGGATCTAAAATCGCTCAAGCAAATCCTTAAAAGAATCTCATACTAATCACTTTAATATTGCTTGAGAGATTTTCAAATCGCTTCTAAGCAAAATCGCTCTAACATAAATCGCTTAGAAAAGGCTATAGCTAATCGAGAGAATTCGCTCGAGAAAATTCGCTCGAGAGAATTCGCTCGAGAAAATTCGCTCGAGAGAATTCGCTCGAGAAAATTCGCTCGACAGAATTCGCTCGAGAGAAATTCGCTCAAGCAAGTTCGCTTGAGGAAGTTCGCTAAAGCGGATTTCCAGCAAGCGATTTGCGCATTTAATGCCCTGTCACGCCTGACACGACGCGCCTTTTGCAGGCACTTTTTACTATTTGGACATGTCCTCCCACTAATCCATAACCGTCCAATCTTTAGGGGAGATCTCAACCATCCAACTGTCCACCTACCACTGCAACTTTTCAAATTCAGTGATTAATCCTGTCCACAAATTCAAAGAGTCACATCCAAAATCAACGGACACGATCATTCACCCCAAAACCTATATATACTTCACCCAAAATTTCAAAACCCTTATTTCTTCTCAAAGACGCCAACACTCTCGATACTTAGTAGATTTTCTGATACCCGCCATTGAAGAACTTCAAGCTTTTACAGTTACAAACATATTTTCCGATGGCACCCAAAACCAAAGCACCTACAATCTTCAACCTTTTCCGTTCCCAACACCCCACTCTCAAGGACCAAATCCTTGTTGAGCCTCACATTTTGTTGGATTCCTTCGACACCGACAATGGTGTAATCGGAAAGTCAATCTCAGTCTTCGGCTAAGCAACTTTCTTCACAAGCTCGCCATCTCTCATATATCCAGTTCCGGTACTCGAGTTTTTCAAAAATTTCAACTCCGAAACTCTCATAACCTCAGTTTACTGCATAAACCCTAACTATCCTGATACCCGTATATCCACTCCTCTAAACATCGCGGATGTTACAAAACCGCTTAGTCTTCGCTACACTGGTTTTGATGTAGAAAGCGCCAGAAGTGACGAATCGACGGAGATGCTGCGGAGGTTCTCGGATGATCTTCGTGCTATTTTTGGAAAGACGCAGACGAAGCATCTCAAGCCCATATACAAAAAGCTCTGCGACATAGTGACAAAGATTCTGTTTAGTCACGTTGGGAGTCATACCACCATCTCCCAAGTGAAGTTAAGAGTTCTATGTGCGCTGATGGATGAGCTAGAAGGGAAGAAGCAGTACAATTGGGGAAAGTTCGTGGTTAGTCACTGGGTGGAGGTTGCTGCAACAGTGAAGAAGGAAGTGTTGTTCATGTTTTCGACGAACACCACAATCCTCTTCGGGAATGCTATTTCCCAAGCGATGTTGAAGCTGCAGCACAATAATGGAAGAGGAGAGTTGTTCGATGATCGCTTCAGTTTCAATCTTGTGAAGCGATCGCTCTACAAGTCGAATGAGGATGAGCTGATAAGCGATGAGTTAGTGTTGCCGCTTATTCCGCTTTCGCTAGGAGGGAAAGCGAATTCGCCTGCAAAGCGACTGCAAGCGAAGAAGAAGAAAGCGAAGAAGGTTGAGAAGCGTTCGCTTGTTGATGAGGAAGAAGCTGATGAAGAGGATCCCGAACCTCTTAAGAGTAGAAAGAGTTTGATTGTGAAGGAGCCCGTCTTAGAGGTAGAACCATTGCAAGCGCTTGGTACTTTAGAGTCGGAGGCAAGCGAGTCATAAGAGGAGAGGACTCACTCTGAAAGTACCTCATTTTCATCAAGTGAAACCGAGTATGAAGGTGATGATGAAGAAGTTTCTGAATAAGAGATTGATGAAGCTGATTCGGAGGAGACATAAATGGTTGGAGAAGAAGTGGTTGATATTGAGGTAGATATTGAAGGAGATGAAGAAGAAGTAGGAGGAGAAGAAGAAGAAAGAGAAGCAGAGGCAGGAGAGTTTGGTGGAGAAAAAGTAATTGAAGAAGAGGAGGATAAGCGTAGAGAAGAAGATGCTCAAATTCCAAGCGGAGCGAATTTGGAGGATGGAGCGAACTCTAGTTTGATTGGTGATTCGGTTGCCCAGTTCGCTTTGGACATTCCCGCTTTGGAGAAATCCGCTCTCAACCCAGTCGCTCTCGTGACCGCAGTAGATAAAAGAAAAGCAATTGTTGAAGATCTGCTCGTTGAAGGAGAGTTTTAGTCTTTGAAAGCGGAGTTAGATGCAGTGTAGAAGGCTGCAGGAGCTAGAATCGATGAGTTGGAGAGTTCGTGTCAATCGATGAATGACCAGCTTGCAAAGGCCGCAGAAGTTCAAAAATTGCTCGAGGAGGAGCTGACCAAGGTGAATAATGAGTTGGCTTTGCAGAAGTCATTCAATGAAGTAAGTGAAGCGGAGAAGAGAAGTTTGTTGGAGGAGAAAGAGAATCTCCTAGCGGCTAAGGAGTTAGCGCTAGCGGAGAGAGAGAAGATGGTTCAGGATCAGCAAGAGCTTAAGGAGGAGATCCAAAGGTTGATCGCTGACAGTGAGAATGTGCTCGCTCCGACCCGGGAAGAAGCGGAGCCGATCAATGATGAAGGGGCTTCGGATGCCCAAATCAGAGATGTTGTTGAGAAAAATATATAGCTTGGCCCCTACATCAAGGCCATTTTGAGTGCATCTCTCAAATCCGAAGTGCCCAAGTATGCTCAATCCGTAATGGGCCAAATGTTGTATAAGGTGGAGCTAGGAGTCAAGGAAGTGATTAAGAAGGATCGTTTAGAGCGAAGTGGAGCTGGACCCTCTCGCGGTTACGACAGCAAGGGGGAAGAAGGAGAGAAGTTGCTCCAGGTTGCATCCAACGCTAAGGGAATCACAATCGATGAGCCGCAACCTGTTGTACAAAGCGAAGTAGTAGTGAGCGGTGCTGTCGAGACCGCTCAAGCGAAGATTGCCAAACCCGCTCCACATCTTCAATCTGTCGCTCGTCGAATTGAGTTTGCTGATGATGATCAAGCAAAAGACGCTGAGCTAGATGCTGCGCTATAAGAGGCTCGTTTGGATGCAATTCTAGATGATCAGATGGAAAATCCTCCAAATGATTCTGCTCATGTAACGGCTGTTGTTGTTGAGCAAGCAAAGGAGAAGCCAGCAAAGCAAAAGCGAGATGAAAAGAAAGATGAGTTTAATGCCAAGAAAGCGAAGAGAGATGCCACCAAGAAGTCAAAAGCTAAAGCGCTTAGAGCTCACATGAGGAAAGACATTGAGCATGACTTCCATGTGAGGGTGAAGATTCATTTCAAGGAGAACTGTATCCGTTATGTGCCGCAAGATCAAGAAGAGTGGAATGTTTTGGAGCTTTACTCTCAAGGAGTAATAGCAATTAAGATGATAGCGGAGACGGAGAAGAATCAGTAGGACGAGTAGGCAAGGGAGTTTCTAGCAGAGGTGTTAAGGAGTCTAAAGCATGATTTTGGGAGCGATGAGCTGAGAAAGCATTATCAAGATTTGAAGGAGAAGATCTCTACTCGCTCAGCAAGGGATACTCAACGGTTTTTAGAAGCGCATTTCAGCAAGGAAGTGGTTGAATACGATCCTGAAAGGCTAGTTGGGCTATGGCAGAAGGCAGAGGTCAGCTTCCAGAAGCTGCACCATCATTGGGGAGTCTACAAGACTGACCGCCCCAAATAGCGTTTATGGAGGTAATGAAGGATTATTACCAATCGCTCTGGACTACAATTCTGAACTGTGCAGGGGATGCTCTTTTCAAGGTCCCAATCAAGCGAACTTTGCTGCCGCCAGGTTTTCCTAGAAGCGACCTGCGTGACCGTAAGAAGATTGATGAGGACGTAGCGTGGGTGATAGGGAAGAAGAAGATGAAGGGAAGTGTGACCGCTTGCACTCAAGCGAAGATTGACTGCTATGCCACCTACGAAATGAGACCCTCTGGAAGAGACTAGTCTAGGATATATCCTGTATCTAGCTATGTCTTTTTATTTTGCTCATACTTTTGGTAGATAGATCACTTGTAAAATGTACGCAGTTTTTGGGGCATCAATTTAAAAGTGATCTACCGTTTATCCCTGACAATAACTCATTGTCTTTTTATCTTCTCGCTTTAGATTAGCGACTTAAGAGCGAATAACTCATCTGGTAGTGGTAAGTCCTAAGAAGATCCTTGAGTCCGCTTTACTGTCAAAAGTCCTTAATTGTGTTTTCCCATTATTGTGAATGAAGCACCGACAACCAAAACTATGGAAATAAGATATGTTAGGAATTCTCCCTGTCCATATTTCATATGGTATCTTCTTCTGTCTTGTGTTGATGTCGGTTCTGTTTTGCACATAACAAGCGATATAGACCGCTTCAGCCCAAAAGCGCTTGGGCAACTCAGCATCGACAAGCATGGTGCGAGCGGTTTCTTTGATTATTTTGTTTCTGCACACCGCTACACCATTCTATTGAGGAGTCCGACGGCCGATGTCTGTCGCTTGACTCCATGCTCTCCAAATAAATCGTCCAAGACGGAATTTAAAAACTCTGTGCCCCGGTCCGAGCGGATAGTCACTATGTTAAGGCTCTTCTTGACTAAGAGTTGCTTGAGCAGCCTCGGAAGCAACTTCAAGGTCTCATTCTTGCTATGTAAGAAAACTACCAAAGTGAAGCGAGAAAAATCATCTACAACAACTAAGGTATATTTTCTTCCATTTAAAGAGCAAGGAGATACTGGACCGTGCAAATCCATGTGGAGCAGCTCAAGTATTCGCTTGGAGGACCCATCTTCAATGCTTGGGAAAGAGGCTCTCGGTTGCTTTCCCGTTTGACAAGCGGCGCGCACTTGGTTCTTGACGAATACTTCATCCGGGATCCCACGAACAAGGCATTTGCGAGCAATTGCGTTGATAGACTGAAAGTTGAGGTGGCCCAATCTTCTATGCCATATCCAGCTCCTTTCATGTGTGCTACGAGCGACCAAGCAGACTTCCTTGTCGCTTGAGATCCACTCCGCTACATATATGTTCCCTTATCGTGTTCCTTTGAGAGCAACCTGCTTTGTAGATCCATGCTTGATATAGAATTTGTTAGCAATGAATAATACAATATAACCTTTATCACATATTTGAGAAATTGAGAGCAGGTTATGTTTGAGCCCCTGCACATATGAGACATTTTCTATTCTCACATTGCCCAGTTGCAATGTACCGTAGTATCCTTTGGTGAAGCCCTTGGCATTGTCACCAAATGTCACTAATGGTCCATCTTTTTCTTTGACATCTGTGAGGAAGGATTTGACACCAGTCATGTGTCTTGAGTATCCGCTATCAAGGTACCAGATAGCGGCTTCTTGTGCCC
>JAOWBJ010139423.1:0-12600 GCA_028566335.1 Monarda citriodora | reverse complement strand
CCACCCTCACCTAGAACCTCGATCGCTTGCCTGAGCAAAGCGAACCTAGTGCACTTACCCGAGCAACACATGCTCGAACTGATCGTATCATAAAACCTTGGCACAAAGCCGACAGATAGGCCTTAAAGAACTCATAACCTCATCACAACAACCTTAAAGAGAGCGACTTAGAAATCTGCTCTGTGAAAACTCACTTCAAAAGAATATCCGCTCGGCGACTAGTCGCTCGAGGGTTTTAACCTGCTCGGGGTAATTTTAGTTTAGAAAGCCCACCTTTGGCTGCACGGATGATGGCCGCTTCTCGATCACATTCACTGCTCTTCCTGTACATTCCCTTAAGAAAACAAGAGCAGAAATACTCATAAGGGATACGCGCTTAAATGAATTACTAGTTCGCTTTAGCTAACTCGCCGCATCAACCAGAAAAGGCTGAAGCGAGTTTGACTACCCTTCTTATCTTGGGAAACAGACTTCTAACAGAGTACCCTTACTGGTTCTTTTTACTACAAGAAAGTCTTCAATTGAAAATAGAAATTTTCCCAATATTTTAAAGGAAGTATTTGGGGCTAAAGAAACATTTTGGTAGAAAGTCCATAAACCTTGGTTTAGTTCGTCCAAACATTTGTCACGACAGATTGAGAACTTAAAAGGGCTTAAAAGATAACTTCAAATTTATTGTAGCCAAAATATAAACGGAACTCAATGAAAGCATAAGAAGCCATCTTTTGTTTTCAAAAGGGTTTTTCTTGCTAAGCCTTTGAATGAAATATTTAGACATTTGAAGAAAATGGTTGAGAGTTTACCTTGAAACTTCAACTTCTGAAAGGTTTAACTCTCAGCTGGTTCTCCTTACTCTCAGTCTCTCTCTCTCTCTTAAGTTTTGAGTAAAATTTTTGAAGTTGCAGTGAAGTGAGAAAACAAGTTCTAGGGGTGGGGGTATTTATAGGGGCGTGTTACTCATTTTCTGATTTGGATAAAATAAATGTTTGAATAAATATTTTTGAATTAAAGTAACATCTGATGCTTTTAAGTTGACATGACTTTTTGCAGAAAAGGACACCTAGCTCTGGTCAAATAGGGTTGTGGCGTGTGCTTAGAAAAAGGGGTTGACTGACACACATAATAAATGCGCCTGACGTATTTCCCGAGTCAGCTCTGCCGACATCGCTTCTCGCTCCTCGAGCGGACTATCTCGAGCGAACTCGCTCGCTATGAAAATCGCTTGAAACCTTTCTTACCTTACTTACTTACTTGAAAACCCTTTGCTTACTAAGGACTCTTTGACGGAGCGAAAAATCATGAATCCGCTCGCCCTCGTTACCCGCTTGGAACATATCGAGCGAGCTTCTCAACTCGCTTCCGTTTGCTCGAGCGGACTTATACATCATTCCTGAAAACTGAAGCGAACTCCGAGCCACTCCGAACTACTTGGAGCGGACTCGCTACTCTTTCAACTTCTATCTTCTAGGGAATGAACCCAAGCGACTCAAAGATCGCTTTCAACATTTGATCGCTTGGCTTAGCTATTCTGTTAAGTTCTTTCAAGCAAACATTTATCTCTTGCTTCTCTATTTTAGGCACACAAGGTGCTTCGCCTTAGCGATATCATGCATATAGCTCAAAACCCTCCTCTTAGGAGCAATCATAATTGAAACCTCAAAGCGAAAATACTTATTTTATTATTTCTAAATTCGGGCCGTTACATCAATGTCCATAACCACTAGACCACGTGAAAACCTTTGAAAATTTTATTCTTTTTTATTTTAAACTCAATTTCCTTATATAACAGAAAAATAGTTAAATGTAAATAACAAGATTCGAACATGTTTTGACCAAAACCCAACAAATTTAAAGTTCATATCCTTAACCACTTGGAAATCTTAATCACTTTAAAAATATAAGCTATTTTAATATAAATATAAAATTTAAATTATTAAAAAAAATTAAAAATTTAAATAAATAAATAAATAACTCGCGGCCCTTAGCCCGACGGGCCCGATCCGGCCCTAGCCCGGCGGTTTAGGGCCTCGGCCCTAACCCTAGAGGCTGCCACCGGTTAGGGCTAGGTTCAAGCCCCGATGAACCGCCGAACCGGCGGTCCGCAGCTCTAATCGGCGGGCCTAGGCCCGTTGCACGTCTAATTATAGTGTGATTCCAAGAGCTAAATTCTCAACTGAAAAATGAAAATTGAAATTATCTTTCGCCTATATTCGTAAGATTATAATAAATTTATCAAACTTTATCATTTCTTTTTATTTTATTTTATTTTATTTTATTCTATTTTGATTAAAACTCGCATTACCAAGAGCATAGCACACTTTTTGACGAAGATAATATTTTGAAGAGTCAACACCAAAAACCTCAATCAAGATAACGGGAAAAAGAAATAAAGCATACAAAATGTATAATACATGTAATTCCTCGTAAAAAATTGAGTTTGTGAAAATATATAGTTCTATCTGTATAGGAAGGATAAAGATGCAATACAAAGATTGATACTGTTACAGACTCAATTATCCCATATCGATTGTGAAAACAACTGGTATGCGATATATAAATTAAATGAGCTTTCTATTCTAACATGCTAATCTTTTGGGTTGAGTTCTTATATTTGGTCTGTATTACACATGTTATAAGTGAAGGAAGAAAAATAATTTTTGGCACAAAAACATAGCATAAGAGCTAGTAGCATATTATGAGCATATTGTGACGTCTCGTCACGTAGTACGGTCGAGATATGGAGGCATCTTGTAATAGTCCGGAATTTACATGATTGATCCGGCACTTGCCGGAATATTCTAAAAGACTCTTGTATTGTAGAATGTCGTAGAATATTATAGAAATGAGTAGAGTTGTGTAGAGACATATAGAATTCTCTAGAATAATATAGGTACAGGGAATTCTCTAGAAGATGGGAATGATCTAGAACCCTTCCCTCACTGGCCATTCATTTGTACAACCAAGCATTTCAAACAATAAAGCTCTCAAGCATTCTCTCACACTCTCTTCTTTGCATTCTTGTGTTTTTAGCCAAGCTGTGAGAATGTTGTTTAGATAGTATCGGGACGAGCTAGCCTAGGACCGCATGGCCTAGTATTGGGACGAGCTAGCCTAGGACCGCGCGGCATTGGAAAACTTCGTGTGGCACAAGTTTCAGCCCGTGACAAGTGGTATCAGAGTCACGCTAGTGCATCTGTGTTACTTCTGCAATCAAGAAAGATTCGTGATTTCGTGCGAGAGATGGCCGGAGAGTCTAACATGTCATACATCACCGTGAGACACCACAAAAGAGACAAATCCGAGGAGAGGGGTGCTGCCATGGAGATTCGAGTGGCTCGGATCGAGGGATCGTGGACGAGCACATCGAACATCTCGAGGACATGGTGGAAAGAATCAAGGCGATTGAGGAGTCTAGCAAGGCCCTCGAGGACCAATTGACGGGGACCCTCAATGGAAGTGAACCAGAACATGCAAGAGGAGATGCGTGGGCTGGTTCGGGAAGAAGTACGGACGACACTTGCGGACATCATGGGGCTTGAGGCCATGGAGGGGAGGACGACCCTGTTCGAGCGGGTAATGATTAATGGGGAACATGGAGGTGCAGCACCTCCCCAGATTGACGTGCCTAAACCGGCGTTCTTCAAGGGATCGAGGAATGCTCAGGAGATGGACGAATTCCTATGGAGCATAGAGCGGCACTTTGCGGCCGCAAACGTGAGGGACGACGGCCTCAAGCTACAAACAACGCCATCATACCTAGTGGATGTGGCATTGCTATGGTGGATGCATCGGGTGGCATGAGGCACGTGTCAGATTCAGACATGTGACGAGTTTAGGGATGAATTCAAGCGTTAATTCTACCCAGAGAATGTGAAGTTTGAAGCTCGAGCGTGGTTGAAGCAGCTCATGCACTCGAAGATCAAGGAGTACGCGCAGAGTTCCAGGAGATCGTGTTGAAGTTTTCGAGTCTCATCGATCAAGAGGCCTTGTTCGTGTTCATTGATGGGCTCAATCCATGGGCAAAGCTTGAGGTTCAATGAAAGTATGAGCGAAACGTGTTGGAGGCCATCGCGGTGGCTGAGCAATTGGTGGAGTTGAAGACGTCGAGCGACAAGTTGAAGCTTCAGACAGATGATGGGGAGAAAGGTGGAGGAGACCGTCCACCTAATACGGGTCAAGGTCCAAGGAGGCATCATGATGTGCCGGGTAAGCCAAAAGTTTATCATATTTGTAATGTCACCAATCAATTGAAGTAACAATGCCCTTTCCGAGGGGAGAAGATGATTGTGGTCACACAAGAATCGGACATGTGAGACACTTAAAGAGGATCCCTTCAGATACTTAGCACTAGCGGCTCTTGTTGAGCCAACGAAGGGGCCAAGAAGAGGGTCGATGTATGTGGGAGCAACGACCGGATACTCAATAATGAAGCCATTGGTGGATACGAGAGCGACACACGACTTCAGGCATGAAGGAATGGTGATGCGTTGGAGTTGGTGGTCACTCCAACCAAAGGATCGATCAAGTCCATCAATACCACAACCAAGCCAATGGCCGGCGAGGCAAGGAATGTCGAGGTGCGGATCGGAGATTGGCAGGACACGGTCTCCTTCACAGTGGTGCCCATGGACGACTATGATCTGGTACTCGGATTACAATAGTTCAATTAGATTCAAGCTCTCATAGTCTATTTTGGAATTCTCTAATGATTATGCATAAGGAAGCTACGAGTACCATCCCAACCAAGAGGGAGGCCAAGAGGCTGGCAACCCTATCGGCCATGCAGGAACGATAGTGCAGCATGGGGGCCATCGTCGGGTTGGATGTGATGGACGAGGGTGTTCATAATGGGAGGATCGAGAGACCTGGCGAATGCCTAAAGAATCCAACACCAAGGAAGGATGAGGGACAATGGATTGGGTTAGTGGCTAACTTGATACCATCATCCTAAATGACAACGCTCAAGGTAGAGTAGCATGTCGTGAGGAGCCAAGCTAAGACGGAAACTAAACGGCGTATGCGTGAATGTATGAACGAGGATCTAGAAGCACGCGGCGCGGTGGAGTTTGCCAAAGAAGGTGAAACTCAACGGTCATCGAGGCAAGACGGGTTGCTCTTCGCCGAGAGAAGCCGCACGTTCATGTTTAAAGGGGAAAACATGAGGAAGGACGTGCCAAGAAGTGTCAAGACCCAAGGAGTGATGGTCGCCGAGAAATACATCATACGACGACACTCAGGAAGGATGCGCACTATTGGCCCATGATACGGGTCAAGGCATTATGAGAGTTGTATTAGGGGCACTTCGTGAGCACTAAGGATAGGGAAAAGCTATTGGATATGGTGCAATGCTCGTACAACTCCCAACGTAGTGATTTGGTTGGAAGGAGTCTGATCAAGTTAGCGACATGTGGGCAGCCGAGTTGGACACCCACGGATAAAAGGAACCTCTTCCGACAAGGAGGTTGAAGACATCATCCCTCATCAAGGAACTCGAAGGAGGGGTGCGACACCCTACAAGGAGCACGTTGTGAGATGGAAGGGATCTCCGGATGCCAAGGAGAGTTGGAGCATGATGGGCACTTATGGCGAATCCGAAAAGAAGCCAAAGACTACAATGTGAGGTCGCGTTGAGGACGACTTCGACTTGAGTGGGGGAGAATGTCATGTCCCGCCACGTAGTGTGGCCGAGATGCGAAGGCTTCCTGTAATAGTTCGAAATTTACATGATGAATCCGGCACTTGGCGGAATATTCTATAAGACTCTTGTGCATTGTAAAAAATTGTAGAATATTATAGAAATGAGTAGAGTTGTGTAGAGTTGTATAGGTGTTGGAATTCTCTAGAAGATGTCAAAGATCTAGAACCTTTTCCTCACTTGTATAAATAGGCCCTTGGCCATTCATTCGACATGATCATCAACTATCGAATAATTCTTTCTTGACGACCACAAAACAAAATAATACTCTTTTAAGATAAACACAACAATATTATGTCGAAATATGAAAACTTTTTAACTAACCTACATATCGATAATTTATGAAATACAAACTCAACATTTTTAGCATCACTGTCAGTCTGTCACTTCTTTACACATTCCTTTCATGTTTTACTAATGGAACAAGAGTAAATCAATTCCAACTACTCAAGAATATGCTTTTTTTAGTTCAATCACCCCTATAATTAATTCACTTCTAAGGCCCAGTTTGATAGTCTGGTTAGGATATAAAAAATTAGGATAAAAAATAGTGTAAACTAGTAAGATTAAATGAAACATGGGTCTTGTTTGGTAGGAACAAACTGCTGATCTTAAACTAGATCTAGAGAAATATAGAGAGAGAAGAAACCCTGCACTTGGATCCAGACGTCCCCATTTTATCGATCAGCGCCACCTGAACCAGTATCTCGGCACGGTGCCGCACAGTGTGATGAGGAATTGGGCTAGGGAGATCTTGAACACCTCGTCCAACGCGCTCATCGTCTTCGTCGCCGGCAGCCACCCCACGGCGGTGAATATCTTCTTCTGGAACAAGTTCTGGCCGTAGTAGGCGGCGTCGATGAAGAACCACGCGCTTGCCGTTCCGACCAGGTGGAGCCCATGGCGGCGCATGAATTCCTTCGAGAACAGCCCGAAAGAATTTTGCTCAGTCGTTGTTGGTTTCGCCGTCTCTTTGATTCCGACGTACTGGCTGTAGGGTTTTAGTTTTGGAAATTAGGGTAATTTGGAAAGGGGAATTCACGTATTTTCACTATTCAATCTTGTATGTTTGAATCTCAACTATTTGGCATGTTCCAGTTGCTGGGTGAAATAGTGAAATTTGCCCGGGCTTAACTTTTAAAACGGGCCGGTGTGTTTATTTCCTTAGCTACCAAACATAGGAAATGTCCAGTTTAAATATATCTAACCTGCTATATCCTGGCTGTCAAACTGGGCCTAAATATATAAGTTGAAGCTCAAGGATTTCACTGACTCTCACTTTTTTTTCCTATGCATACATCTCCTACAATATTTTCCCTTGCGAACATATGACATGAAACTAGCCTTCCCAACCATATCATAATTTTTCTGATTCCTATTATACGAATTAACATTTGAAGCACTACATTGATTTGAATAGTTTGGGAAGTGAAGTAAGATAAATATAAAAAAGATTTCTATAGTGATGTTATTCATAGAAGTAAGATGATAACAAATTAGTGCAACAACCCATTACATTTTTTTGAAAGGTCAAGATAAATAAATATTTAAAAAATATTTTTCACTCTCATTAATTGATAGGGTACGGCCTGATCACCTAGGCATCGGCCCAATAATATAGCCCATTAACCTCGGCCCTAGGGCTTCGGCCCAAACCAGAAAGACTCGGCCCATTAGCCTCAGCCTCGGCCCATGGCCCGAAGCCTCGGGTCAGCTCCTCCAGCCTACTCTCACGGGCTTGATCCATAAAAGACTCCAAACAGGGATAGGATCACTCGGAAGATAACAACAAATCCAAGAGATTCCACCAAATCCACAAAGATCACAACGAAACCACAAAGGATAGCACTAAGTCCGGCAAACGAAGTCTATCTGAAGCTCCGGACCCAGCGGATAAGGGGATGGGAATGAGTATTGTGAGAGGATTAGACTCCATGAATATGTAAAACCCTATACCTATAAATATGGGCAGTATAGATTGAAATATATGCTCAAATTAATATACAAGTTCTTCTCCTTCCCCGTGGACGTAGATCCTGACCCGAGGATCGAACTACGTAATTCTCGTGTTCTCTGTACATTCTTGCACATCTTATTATTCTCAAAAATCAGAATCCATCAACCAAAATCCGTCTTACTTAAATATTCACGTTCTTATAGTCTTGTAAAAGAACTCCCCCTAGTGGCAGGACACTTGTAATATTTTCATATATTTAGAAAAGCTCACTTGTTAGGGAGCTTGATTTTTCTCAAGTGTTTTTACCTAGCCATTTTAGAGTCTAAGCGATCTAGAAGTGCAAGCGGTCTTCTAAGCGAATTATCAACCGAATCCTCGTCAAGCGGACTTCTCTGCTAATCCGTCTTTCTGTGCAATCAAGTTATGAAGCGAAAATTAATTCAAGCGGCGGAAAGTTCTCTTGAATTGCCGCTCTCCTCAAGCAAGCGAATACTTTTTTAGCAGACATCTTGGAGCTTGAAGAGAGCCTTGCAGCTGAAGCAAACGATCTTTATGATAGCGTCAGTGGAAATTCTTTAAGGAGAATGAAGCAATGATGCAAAGCGATTTAGTAATGAAGTCGGTAATGAGTGGTGGTCGGTGGAGTGTTTTTATAGCAGTCGTGGGTTTATCTTCCAAGCGGTGTTGACCCCTATTCTATTTGTTGAGGTGATGAAGCACTCAAGTTGTAGAGAGGAAGAAGAAATAGGATAGAATGTTTTCTGTTGTATATCACTAGCACCGAATGGTGTTCAATTTATAGGGATTACATTGTACTCTATAAGGAAATTCTTTATTACAGCAATTATTCTCATTTAATCTGATTTATTGTGAATCACTGATTTTTCTCTCAGCTACTCCATTCTGTTCAGGTGTGTAAGTACACGTAGTTTGGTGGACTAACCCTCTTTCCCTACAGAACTCAGTTATGGCATTGTTAACAAACTCTCTCCCATTATCAGATCTAAGGATTTTTATTTTTGTTTGGAATTGTGTTTGGACCATTTTGAAGAAGTAGGTAAATTTTTCAAAAACCTCCGACTTATGTCTCAAAAATATATCCACGTCATTCTAGTGCAGTCATCTATAAAGATAACAAAATATTTAAGCCAATTTCCCCCAACAACAGGTGCGGGACCCCAAACATCAGCATGCACTAAATCAAACATAGATTTTAAACGAGTATTCGAAGGTTTAAAAGTCTGTCTATGGCTTTTCGCCAAAACACATGTCTCACAATAAAAATCTTTAGGAAGGGAAAAGTTTGGGAATAGAAGTTTGAAATGACCGGGGGAGAGATGTCCTAATCTCCGGTGCACAACTACGCCTCTTCTTTTGAAGATCCTTGAGCCATCATTGCACTACCATGTTGGTTCTCCCATCCACATAGTAGAGACCTTGATCCTCAGTGGTGGGCCCAATGATCCTCTTCGTCTGAATATCCTGCAAGATACAAAAATTCGGGTATATTAGAAGAGTGCAGTTTAATTCCCTCGTCACATGGCTTACTGACATAAGCCTCTGAGATAGACCCGGAACAAACAGACAGTTCGACAATTTCAAGTGTGGTGATATTTCTATAGTTCCAGCTCCTGCCACTGTGATTAGCTCCCCGTTCGCAGTTCTAATATAAGTTTTTGTGGCCTTACTCAACTCACAGAAATCAGATAAATCAGGGGTCATGGTATCAGTGGCTCTCCACAGTCAAAAATCTATCCTTTTTCATTTATTCTATGAATATTTTGCACAGAAAAGGCGGCAGGAATTTTTGTCAGAGGTCAAATTGGTTTTGGGTCTTTAAAACAGGGTGTATGTAAGTTTGGGCCGTTCTTGGAAAACCACACACTTTTGGGGTAGAAATTATAAGAGGGTTTGAAAGTTAAGGGACCTTTAAGCCATTTTTTATAACTTGGGGATAAAAAGGAATTTTTGCAAAATGTGGGGGATTCATGAGTAAAAATCGGACTAGGGTTTGGTATCATACCAAACCTGTTACCTCCACTCTGTGTATCATCTCTGCTCGTGATTTTCGCCTTCTCCTTCTCACCTCCGCCCTCTTTGTTTGGAACTCTGGCTGGTTCTTCACCTCCGGTACCGGAAGTTCCTTCTACGGCCGCTCTCTGTACCAAGTTCCCCACACCCGCCACGAAATTCCCCACTCGAACCTCGTCCTGGTTGACGCCGCCACCACCTCCGATTTCCCTTCGATTCTGACCTTCTCTGCCCACCTCTTCTCCAGCCGTGCCTACCGCGAGCTTTGCCTGGGGTCTGGCCTTCTTTTTGTCCTACCAATCGGGGAACCCTACCCTGAGGAAGCAGGTTTCGCGGGTATGCTTCGTCTTTCCACAGTGGGTGCAGAAGGGGTGGATTTTGTCCACCTTTCCGGCAGGTCGGTGCGTGGCCCCAGTCGGTGGGGTTTGCTGTGGTGGTCCTCTGTGTTTGCTGCGGGCTTGAACACATCCATGTCCGATCTCGCCCAGTGATGTTTCTCCGGCAACAGGATCTGTGGGGGGTTGTGCGGACGCCGGCGGCACGATATCCATAGGCGGCCTCAACTGATGGCAACGGTTTCTCCTTGAGAATATCTCGGCGGATGGCATCGTACTCCTCGTTCAGCCCGGCAAGAAATCGAAAAAGGCGCTTCGTATTGGTGATTTCTCTCCATTCTTTAACTCCTTTGTTGCAACATGATATGCCTTGTTTCTGACATCGATCTATGCTGACCCATAATCTATGAATTTTTCTGTAATATGTTTCGATATCTTGGTTTCCTTGAGTGATTTTCGCTGTCCTCTCTTCCAGATCGTATATTAAGTAAGGGTTGGCCTTACTTTCAAAAGTTACCGCAAGATTATCCCACAGAACCTTCGCGTTAGGTGATGGGCAAAATCTGCAATAAGATCGTCCTTCATATTGTCGACGATCCAGGAAAAGACCACAAGATCGGTCTCTTCCCACTCCCGATAGTTCTTGCTTTTTGGTTATGGAGGTTCATCCAGAATGTGTGAAGCACCTCTTCTGCTTCCGATCGCGACTTTCATGAGTCGTGACCACAGGGGGTAGTTCTTTCCATCAAGCTTGAATGCCACTGTGACATTCTTGCTCGTTCTAAGTTCAGGGATTTTGGCCTTATCATCTATTTCATTGTCTGACATTTTTTCTGGGTGTAGGTTCAGTTTTTCTGGGTTTGATCGATGGCCGGCTGGCCGGGATTGGTATTCTACGGGGCTGTGATGAAATTTTTCTGAGCCCTATTAGAGAATGGCTATGATACCATGTAGAGAAGAAGAGGAAATAGGATAGAATGTTTTCTGTTGTATATCACTAGCACCTAATGGTGTACAATTTATAGGGATTACATTGTACTCTATAAGGATATTCTTGATTACAGCAATTATTCTCATTTAATCTGATTTATTGTGAATCACTGATTTTGCTCCATAAAATCCTCCCTTTCTAACACAAGTCGGTAGCCTTTGTCTGTTCGAGCTATTTCATTCATGCTGAAGAAATGTTGGCGGCGGAAGTGTGATTCAGCCTTCAAGCGGCTCTCCGAGCGGTCGCTCACATCTAGTCAAGCGAGGTGGGGTTAACAATTCACAGCAGCTTCAATAATTATTGAGGTGTCGGTGCTATGTCTAGCGCTGCTCTTGTCAGTGGAATTATGGAGAAGGCCATCTTCATTTCAAACGATTAATATTGCTCAAGCGGTTACTTATCCGCTTTAACCATTTCAATCGAATAGCGGTTGAATATCCTCCAAGCAATCAAATTGAGGGGACAACTTCTCCTTCATCTTGCGGTGGTTTCCTCAAGACTGAAGCACCATCATCCTGAAGCGAATTCCTCCTAGCTTCCTCGCTATAATCATTCCAAGCGGCATCTTCAGTTCGCTCCAAACGCTTCAAGCGGATTGCTATCCGCTTCAAATGGATCAAGCGGTCTTGGTGATGATGTTTGACTTATCAAGCTGCGCGGCGTCTTGCGGTGTTCTAGTCGGCGGTGAGTGGTGTTTATGTGATGACACCACTGTCGGTGGCATCTCTAAGCTAGTGGAGCACCTTCATCAAATTGCGGCTGGCGGCGGCCCCCTCTCTCTCTTGCAAGCGATCTCAGCATGCGGTGTGTCGGTGCTCCCCTCTCAAGCCATGTCGGTGGAGAATTGTTTGCTTGGTCGGTGATGGCATTAAATCAGCCTGTCGGCGGAGTCTTCATTCTAGGCGGAGTGAAAATCAGGCGTTGACCTTCTCCAAAGCTAATTCACTTGTTTTCTGCTCTCATCTTCTCAAAGGAGGCTTTGACCGCTTTAAATCCTTCAGCCGGTGGCATTAATTATGGAAGTGCATATCGAACAGTTTGGTGTGGTGAAACAGCTTTCCAGTCGGTGGTATTGTTTGAAGCAAATTGTAGGAGGTCAACTAGTTAATGTTTGTCGGTGGCCATATGCAGTATAGCGGAATCAATATGAAGCGGCCTTCTATTCGCTATCTTGTTTTCAAGCGAATTTCCAAAATAGCCGCTCCACTCCTTCAAAGCGTATTTATGTTCATAGCGGCAAAGACAAGTTGCAGACCACATTTATTATTGTTGTCATACTAGTGGCACAGGTAGAGACTCAAGATTGGTCAATATTGCTACTTGCACTACAAGAAATTTGAGAATAGACTACAGTGCATAGACTACAGTTTTCAACAATGCACTACAAGAAATTTGAGAATAGACTACAGTGCATAGACTACGGTTTTCTAAAAAAACCGTAGTCTTTACATAGACTACAGTTTTTTTTTAGAAAACCGTAGTCTATGAGAGCGTTCTACATAGCATAGACTACGGTTCCATAAAAACCGTACTAAAAACCGTAATCTATGAGTATCAAAGACTACGATTTTAAATAACCGTAGTCAATGAG
>JAOWBJ010139214.1:0-12606 GCA_028566335.1 Monarda citriodora | reverse complement strand
TGACATCCATTCCTTTGTCACACAGTTGGCTTATACTGATGAGATTTGCTTTGAGTCCTTCCACAAGTAGAACATTTTCGAGCGCTGGCATTCCTGGTACACTTAACTTCCCTACTTCTTTGATCTTTCCTCTGCCGCCATCTCCGAACAAGACAGTCTCTTCAGAGCAATTCCTGAGATCCACAAGTGCACTTTTGTTGCATGTCATATGTCTTGAACAGCCACTGTCAATATACCATGTTGTCCCAACCTTTGCTCCATTGCATCTGATAGTCATTAAGTATTTTTTGTCTTGAAATCTTCTTCCGTATGGAGACCTCCTCTTATCATTTAAGTAAAATCTGCAGTAGGGACGAATATGACCTGGTCTTTGACAGTAATGACAAGTTGGAATGAATCTTTGATCCTTGGTGTTCTTCATTGTTGGTCTCATGTCTAATGGCTGGTCGTTCAACTTGTTCTCCAATGGTTTTCTTGTCTCCGGAACAAACTTTATTTCCTTCGAGCCTCCACTGGTTTGTCCTCTTTTCGCGCCTAGACCCATTTTGTCCTAATCTGGTGTCTCTTGTCCAAGTATTTCATCCAACTTCTTTGCTCCACTATTGAGGGAGCGAATCAGTTTGTTCAGATGAATGAGTTCTTGGCTCTTGAACTTTACTTCTTCCTGAAGATCACTGATGTTCTTTAGGAAGTCCTCATTCTCCACAGTGAGTTGCAAAATTTGTTGAGCTTGCAACTTATTCATTATTATCACTTGATCGCATCTATCTTATAGATGCTGAATCATGTTGATGGCATTCAACAAAGATTCTCCATCTCCAAGTTCTTCATCATGGGTTATCTCCTAGTTCTTCATCAGTTCCACATTCTTTTGTGTCTTCATCACTGAAAGAAGCATGAAAGGCCTTTTTGTTGACCTTTTGATACTTGAACAAGTTCGCATATTCACTCTTGATGTGTTAATACCCTTCACATTCATAACATATGGGACCTTTGTCAGATTTTTTTTTATGAACTTTGTTCTTTTCTCCTCGAACATTTGATGAAGAGCCCTCATGCTTCCTTGGTCTGTTGAATCTTTTGAATTTCCTCGTGAGATAGGCAATTATGTCAGCCATCTCTTGTAGATCTGGAGATTCATCCGAGTCTTCTGCATCTTGTGTCACTTTGAAAGTCAGATTCTTCTTTTTGGATCCTTTATTATCTCTTAGTCCCATATCAAATATTCTCAAGGTTGATATTAGGCCACCAGAGCTATAGTTGTCCAGATCTCTACCTTCCTCAATCGCAGCTACCTTGTAATCAAACCTTTTCTGGCAGAGATCTTAGAATTTTTCTCACTACCTTGTTATCAGCAATGATTTCTCCCAGAAAGGTACATTCATTGACTATGGATCTTAGCTTAGTATGAAAGTCTCACCCTCTTCCATCTTGATATTCTCGAACTGAGTGATCAGCTGTTGAACCCTCTGGCCTTTGACTCTCTTGTTTTCTTCGAAGGTGTTTTTGAGAATATCCCAAATATCTTTTGTCGTTTGACAGGTAGAGATTATAGCAAACATCTCAATGCGTACGACATTTTGGATGGTGTTCATCGTTTTCTGATTTAGCCCAGATAGAGAAACTTCTGCTGGTGTCCATTCTGTTCTGTCCTTGACGGTTCCATCGGTAGTTTTTAGTTCCGTCCATCATTTTTCCACTGCAGTCCATGCACCTTCATCAATGGTTCTGATGAATGCATTCATCCGCACCTTCCAGTATCCATAGTTAGTACCATCAAACATCAACGGTCGAGCACTGGAACCTCCTTCCTTGATTCCAGACATGGTAGAGTCACAAACAAGTTACGTGAACAAAGTATTCCCTGGATCGAGCACCTGTAACTTAGGTGACCGGCTACTGGTACCAATTGAAATTGTTCAACTCGTACTGCGGTTCTACACAAACAAGAACTATCTTCACTACCAAGCACAACATAAAGTAAAACAGAAGACAAGAAGTTGTTTACCCAGTTCGGTGTAAACACACCTACGTTTGGGGGGATTTCTCCCGAGGGAATACTTTAATACTATAGAGATTCAGAGTTACAAGATATTCACTCCTCACTCGTCTAGCCCCTACTCAATTGGACGTAAAAGCAGCACCTCCAAACCTAGGTCTACCGAAGTTCACGAGTAGCCACTCATGAACTTTTCCCAACTCGAATTTATAACTTACTCGAATACAATCACACAACTCATAAAAGCTCTCGTGTATCCCAATGCTAAAAACTCACAAAATACTCGACAACTCAAAACAATGAGCGTCTCCTATATTTATACAAAGAATCAATAAAAGAGTCCTATTCTATAAAGGAAACAAATTCCGCATTTTCCTTTTAAAATATGACCCGTTGCTATCTTCAATATTCTTGAGGAAATCAGATATCTACTGAATAACCATATCCACATAATGTTTCATTTGTGATAGACATCGTTCACAAGGTAACTCTTCGAATCACGAAAGCAACCCTAACTTCCTTCTCAAGAATATTTGCTTGAAGATCTCCGTCCAGCTGGCACACAATCTTCACGTTGGATCCGGAGCAGGTTCTTGCCACAGTATAACATACCAAAAATAGCTTTTGGCAGCGGAAACCTTTTTGTCAAAGTCTACATAATTGCCAAAATAAATATTGTGTATTTTCTATACACTCACAATCCCCCCCTTTGGCATTTATGTAGTTACACACTTATTTTTTGTGTTCACCTGCTCCCCTTACTTAAGAACCCGTGCTAACATTTAAAGTAGATATGGAGCACACCCACATACCAAACTTAAATTTTTTTTTTTTTTTTTTTTAAAAAAATTGGCCGAACCCACAAGTCGGGCCGTGCCAAATAATAATATTACTATCAACCACACGCCACATGTCAGCGGTGGGAATCGAACACATAATCTCTCACTTGATATCACCGCTTGTTGCCACTAGGCCACAAGACTCGGATCACATACCAAACTTAAATTTACAGCACAATAAGGCTAAATATAAGATATGCATTATCACGAACAAAAGCGAAAATAAGGTATAGAGTCTTCCATGTATCAACTGCAGCCAGTGCAATAGAATGCACCATTGTCCATCCATACTCCATCTAAATAGCAAATATCTTAAAAAGAAAAAACACCGCAGTAAACACCTCATGCAGCTCATAAGTATAGACCCAAATAAAATTGTTTGTTCCACCAACCAAAGAATAAATTCAAAGTTTTTGGATTTTACTCCCTTTGTTTGACACACGAAATGCCAAACATCATGGTTCTTCTATCTGAATGTCTTCATCAACCTATTCATCCTCCAAATCAGCCACCACTTCATTACCTTCATCATCTTTCGCCCCAGAATGGTCCCACAGCAGCATCAACACCAAGCTCGCCACCATGAAATTCTCTAAGAAAAGCCTCAATCTCTGTACGCTCAGCAGTACTATCAAGAATCACCTTGGTAAGGCGATTGTACTGTCTTTTCAGGTGGAGCACTATGCGGCTGGAAAGTTGCACCATCTTAGCTGCGACTGCATCATAATCTGTAACCAGGGTCTCTGATAACTTCTTCTTCCTGCCACCAATCTGCCTTAGCAGATCATTTGCATGCACAACCTCTTCAAATAGCTTAGAGTTGAACGACAATAAATGAAGTGATTAACCCATGAAGAAAATAGGCTTTTTGCAAGGATTCTTCTCCGCATGGTCTTTGATCATTCCAAAGACAAGCTTTCCAAAATCTAAAGGCCTCTTTTCACCTATTTTATACAGAACCAACCCCATTGCTTGACTTATGGTGATCTTATGCCCACTTGGAAACCACTCTTCAACAAGATTTTGTGAAGTACAGAGTACTTCATAGACAGCTCAGCACAAGAAAACTTACCCCTAGCATGCCACCTTTCAAACTTTCCACCAGTCAGTTTAGAAGCCACAACATCTGTATCTACGTCCACATCATCTACTAACCCCCGTTGTCTACCCAAAAACTCATCAATAGCAGCATGTGAGAAAACAAAAGTATTCCCTCTTACAAATGCCTTATACAATAAAGATGATTCGGGATCAAACATGCTCAGACTCAGATTATTGTAAAATTCTAAAACTAAATTCAGGACATATCTCCTAGTAGGTAGAATAGTCTTCTCTAACTCAGTATGCTCAACTAAATCCCACAGCCCATAAGAAACTAAATCACTCTTCTTAACAGGACATTCTCCAATAACCAACTTCCCCCGATTCACCGCCCAAAAACGTTCATAAAATTTAGTACGAAACTGAGGAACATATGAACCTCTTCTATGCTCTTGAGTAGGGGCATCAGGAATACTTGATCCTTCTCCATCATAGTTGGCCGCATCACTCTCGTTATCATCATCAGAGTCGATGTCAATCAACTTCTTGGCCTTCATTAGAGGATTTGTTTTCTTCAGTGGAGGTTTCTTGGGCGAAGTAACCTTTGGTGGTGCTTTCTTCTTCTTTGGTTTTGGAGGAGGTTGCGCCTTCTTCGAAGGAGGTTGCACCTTATTTTGGACCACATTCTTCTTCTCAGCCTGCTTTGGTGGACTCACTCCTTTCTTTTGACCATCCACTGGCTCTTTCTCCGGTATCTTCTTGGCAGGAGAGGGTACCTCCTTCGTCTTCTTCGCCGGTGGTTCTTCGGCCTGATCTCATTTCGTTTTCAATTTTTGTTTTTCCGCGATTGCAGCCATAATAGCTTCTAATTGGGCCTTCTTTCCTCGAGTGAAAAGGGGAATCACCTTCTTGCGGTAGGCATTCTTCCGGCAGGGTTGCTTGAGATGACCCCCTTTCTTCTTCGGTGCTTCTTTTGGAGGGACAGTTCCCCCTTTATCGGTTGCTTTGATGGATCAGCATCACCCTCTGCCTCCGGGAACATAGGAATGGCTTATGAAATTCTAGGGTTTGGTTGTTAAGGACCTTTCATTGCATCGGCCATTAGTTTGGCCCCTTGTTCTACTTTCACTTTCTTCGTTTTGGCATGCGTAGCGGCAAAACGATTCGCAATTGGAATGTTGTCTCCCGAATCCGAGTCTATTGACGAGAAATCCGTCATCTGCTCTTTCCCTTCACGATGTATGGCTCCGATTGAGAAATACTCTTGAGAATTAGCCTGAGGATCCCTTTTTTTACTGTTCGACATTGTTCTTTTTAGAAAAAAAAATGGAGAGTTTCAGCGAGCAGAGGGTCCGATAGGGTTTGAAGGAAGTATTTGAAATCTAATCATGAAGAGTAGTAGTTGATTTGCGGGGATCTTTTTGCAGAGAAAGTTTCCTTAATCCATGCAACTCTGCAACTTATCATTAATTTTGAATTTCAAATTTCTTTTAACCGCCACATCACCGAGAAGAACCGCAACTTAAGATAACTCCATCAAAATTCCACGTCAGCTCATTGTTGCAATTTCTGTTATACTGCTTCTGGAACCAAGCATCTTGCCACACAAAGCTTAGTTAATTTTTGTCTTCCTTTTTCAGCCCAAGCATTCTTATCAACCCATAAACACAAAAACTCAAATACTCATGAAAATCAAACTACTCACCTAGAGAATTTAGTGAGTACAAAGTCCAAGAGCTCCACTCAGATGTTCGAACCTTGTGTTATCCAACGGCTATGTGAAGATATCTGATAGTTGTTCCGTTAGAGATATGTGCTCCAAGGTTAATGATCCATCTTCCACTAGATCTCTGATAAAATGGTGTTTGATTTCTATATACTTGGCCTTTGAGTGACTGACCGGATTCTTTGAGAGATCGATGGCTCCTTTGTTGTCACAGTACAACTTCAATCTTTTTGTCTTTACTCTGTAATCATTGAGCATCTTTGTCATCCAGATCAGTTGAGTACACGCACTTCCAGCTGCTATATATTCTACTTCAGTAGATGAGAGGGCCACACTATTTTACTTCTTTGTGTGCCATGAGATCAAATTTTCTCCAAGATAAAAACAACCTCCAGTAGTACTCTTCCGATCATTGGGGTTGCCAGCCCAATCATCATCACTATATCCTGTTAACTCCATTGAGCTTCCTTTAGCAAACCATAGACCCGGTTTGCTACTTCCTTTCACATACTTGATGATATTCTTAACTGCTGTGAGATGACTCTCCTTGGGGTTGGATTGAAATCGAGAACAAACTCCAACACTGTATGTAAGATCGGGTCTACTGGCCGTGAGATATAGAAGACTTCATATCATGCTTCTATGTAATGATTGATCCACAAAGTTTCATTCACCTTCATTTGTCAGGTTTGTTGAAGTGCTCATAGGTGTTCTTCGGTCATTGGCTCCAGTGAGGCCGAACTTCTTGACAAGATCTTCAGCATACTTTCATTGTGAGACAAAGATTCCATCTTGATGTTGAGTAACTTGTAGTCCTAGAAAGAACTTGAGGTCTCCGAACATGCTCATGTTGAATTTCTTTGTCATGATCTTCACAAACTCTTCCACTAAGGACTTTGAGCGAGATCCGAACAGCAGATCGTCAACATAGACTTGTACATGTAGAATATCACCCTTGCTCCTTTTCAAAATTAGAGTTTTGTCTGCTTGCCCTCATTCATACCCTTGAGTCAAAAGGTATTCAGAAAGTGTGTTGTACCAAGCTCTTGGTGCTTGTTTGAGACCATACAGTGCTTTCCTTAGCTTGTACACATGATCAGGCTTTGTCGGATCTTCAAACCCTTTTGGTTGGCGCACATATACTTCTTCATGGAGATCACCGTTTAGGAATATTGACTTGACATCCATTTGATAGAGCTCAAAACCCATACTGCAGGCCATACCCATCAAGAAGCGAACCGATTCTAACCTTGTGACTGGTGCAAAGGTTTCGCCATAGTCAATACCCTCCTCTTATGAGTATCCATGTGCCACGAGACGAGCCTTGTTGCGAATATTGTCTCCGTTCTCATCAGATTTGTTGTGAAACACCCACTTCGTGCCGATTATGTTTGCTCTTTCCGATAGCGGTGTGAGCTCCCATACTTTGCATCTCTCAAATTGAAGCCGCTCTTCTTGCATGGCAGCTATCCATCGTTCGTCTTGAAAAGCCTTAACAACATTCTTCGGCTCAAACTGGGATACGAAGCAAACTGTGACCACATATGAGACGAGTTTCTTGAAGTCAAGCTTCACTTTCCTTGTCTGAATTCCTTGGTTGAGGTCACCAATAATGTCCTTGTTGGAGTGATTCTTGGAGATACGACTTGAGGGTTGACAAGTCGTAATTGGTTGATCTTGTTCTTTAGAAGGATTTTCTTTATCCGCCACGGGTTCCAGATGAGGTAGAACAGACTTTGACGCTGTTGGTTCCTCAAGCTCTTCCTCTGGAGGGGTAGGACTATCTACATCGAACGTGACACTGATTGACTCCATGATTGTCTGTGTCTTCTTGTTGTAGACTCTATAGGCTTTACTGTTTTTGGAATATCCCATGAATATTCCCTCAATGGTGTTATCATCAAGCTTCTTCTTGTAGCCTCTGTCATTGTAGATATAGCACGTGGATCCGAAGACATGGAGAAGTTTTACTGTTGGCTTCCTTCCCCTCCATATCTCATAAGCAGTTACTTGTTTTTTTGGCCGCAAGTAAACTTTGTTGCATATGTAGCATGTAGTGTTGAATGCCTCAGCCCAGAACCTATTCGAAATCTCCTTTGCCTTCATCATTTTCTTGGCCATCTCATTGAGAGTTCTGTTTTTCCTCTCAACTAATCCGTTTTGTTGTAACAGCCCGAGTTTTTAGAATCCTCCCTGTAGCGTATGACAAGTTTTCTTTAGAGATAATGAATGAATGGATGAAATTTGGCCGTGAACAAGCGTGTCTTTATGTGCATATGTGATATTATGTGCTCTAACATATGTGTACTAACCTTGATGAATGTGGAATTTGATGCATGGATGTAATGAATGAAATAGTTTAGCTAGATAAATGCTATGAAAGTGGCTGAGCTTGTCACTTGAAAGTTATAACCGGGATAGCCGGTTTAGCTAAAACTAGAATGCTTGGGACCTCGTGAGGAGTGTCTGAAGCTCGCCTCGGAAAAGTCTAAGAGAGTAAGCGCTAGTCGCCGAGGCGAAGTTAAGAAAGTTACAAGTGTGCGGTCTGCCGAGGACAGGTGCTCGGCAACACCAGCGCTCGTCTATGCCGAGGCAAGGTGTTCGGCACTACTTAGTGACTGGTAGGATTCACATGGATTGAACACTCAAAGAAAACTCGTAACTCTCAACTTACCATGATCGCTTCTTCTTCCCCGGTTTTTAAATTCGAATAGTATAGGGAGATTAAGAGTCAGCCAATAAGGGTCTACAAGGCCTGAACCAATGCATGTTTTCCTCGACTGACGAGGCCACCGCCCAAACTGACCAACCGTAGGCCAACCTTTTTCAGAAACTGTCTCCACCATTAAAAACCCAGCAGTATCAATCATTTGGCCGGCCCAAAATAATCCAAGCGACACCATCTCTCCCTATAAGTACCCCCTCCCAAACAACATCATAATTTTGCCATCTGAATCTCAACTACCAACATTGAGAGAAACACGAGAGAAGTAAGGAAACACAAGGATCCAAGAATCAAGCCTAGAGTCACACCCGGTTCTCCCACCGCATTCAAGGTAATTATCTCTCAATTACGTAGCAATTCCTCATCCATGTATAATCTAGGATACATTTGAACTCCCGAATATGTTAGGTATTCTTCTCTCAATTACTTGTGTCGTATTCAGTCACTGACATCCCCTCCTGCTTGAGGTTGTAGAACTCTGCCTCCTTTTGTTTCTGGTAACTCTTGGGCACGTACTTGTCGTACACTCCTTCCTTGAACTGCTCCCAAGTATAGTTCACCCATTGTTCGGGAATCATCACCTTTCTCCGGGTCTCCCACCAAAAGTTGGCGGAGCCGGTCATCTGAAATACCACGTAGGCCAGCCTCTCCTGATCATTACACCTCAGGAAGTCGAAAATCCTCTCTAATGCCCGAATCCAGAGTTCGGCACATGCGGGCTCTCCCATTCCGTCAAAGGTCGGTGGGTTCTGGCGAAGAAAGAGTTCTTCGACCCTCCTCTCGGGAGGAGGGGGTGGAGGGTCAACTCCTTGGTTCCTAGGAAACTGTCATCTCGATGGCATCCTATAAAGCGAGCACCCATAAACCTCTTTTAGTTTACATCAAAACGAGGACCTCGGTCACCCCAACTGTTATATCATGCTAAAAAGCGGTAAAGCATGCTTGCGCGACCTCATACGTTCGGAAAGGCGAGGCGAACACCTCGCCTTCTATCTAGCCTACCATGCTATGTTCGCAGGCCATAGCGGCCTCTAAACCACGAGCTCGCTCGTAGCAGGGATACCCATTTTTAGTCTTATGGAATCCCACAAGCACATCCTATGAGTTCGGCTACGTTTCCAAGCAACCCTATGTTCAGCCATAAGTTAAGAAATCACACTCTAAGGCTTAGGCATGCAGAGCTGACATACCTCAATCTAAGCATACACATGTATCCATTCTCACTCATCTATCTATTCATCTACTCGTACAAGTCGAGCTTTAGAGAACCTACCTTATCTTGGTGGAGCGGGTCGGGTCGTAGTGATGGGCTTTTGCTAGAGAACCTTTGACTTATTCTAGTGAGTCTAGTGGAACGAAGGTATACTCAGAAAGAAGGAAGACTATTAGATTTTCAGAGTGAACCAGAGCTCTGATACCACTTCTGTAACGACCCTAGACCCGCTAAGGGTAGCCGAGTCCGGAGATCGCTACTCTACAAAGATAGGCAAACAGAATGCGGGGTGGACGAAAGCAAACCCGAGCTCGATCGTATTTCATACATTGGCCCAAGGCCGACAGGTAGGCAATAAACATAAAACCATTAAGAATGTGGCATGGCGTACTTGAAATAAAAAGTTTATATAAAAGAAAAATAACAGTAGCTCGCCTCGGCGACTGTTCGCCGAGGGTTTTAAGTTTGAAAGCCCACCTCTTCGGGTTCACTGGTCTTCGGCACTTGCCGGGCTACGGACACTCCTCCTTTGTGCAACCTTAATGAAAAAACTGTTGTAAGCTATCTTACTGAGCACGTCGGACTCTTGCATGAGTCCGGTAATTACTAATATGCTGAAATGCATGCAAACTGACCCTTGGGTCTAACTTTGGTTCTAGGAAAGCTCTGGTTATGACTTGCTTAAGTTATACTTGGGTCTAACTTTTTGTCTAAACCCTTGGACAACCAAACGGGCTTTATACTTGTCTATTGATCAATCAGTCGTATTGTAACGACCCCAGACCCTTTTTCCGAAAACTGAGCCCGAAAGATCGCTACGACTGAACAAACGAGGTTGCGATAGCGGAAACCATGGAATTAAGTGAAATTTGGACCTCAAGCGGAAAGTTTATATTCTCTTGCACATAAATGATATCGTTAAACTTCGCTTGGAAAACCAATACCCTACGCGAGAAATTTTGGGAAATATCACTTGAAATTCTCTTGAGCGGGTCGCTTGAAATATCGCTCTAAAAGATAACACTCGAGTTGAGCGAATTTGGGAAAAAGACCGCTTGAAAATATTTGGAGCAGATTTTCTTAATATACTGCTTGAGGATCATCGCTTGATTTGAGCGAATTTAATAAAGTCGCTTGCCATTTTATAAAACAAGGGATTTTAAAAAGGCGCTTGAAGATAACCCTTGGCATATTATTTTCATCAATTGAATTACAAGCCTTTCTTAAAGCAATGAAGGTAACCCTTGGCATGAGCGAAAATAACTGCTAAGATTTTTATAGCGGAAATAAAGATTTGGAGAGACATCAGTAAAAGGGCAAAAATATTTTAAGGATAAAAAACAATTGCTTCGCTCGATCTCATATGTATCACTCCAAAATAACATGTATGAAAATAAATACTCGTCACTAAGAGAAAGAAGAGTTGTAATTAAAATAAATCATTTAACAGTAGCGGAGGGTGGTACAAATGTTTAACCAATGCATAACCATTAAAAGAGACGAGTCTGGACACAATAAAACACCGGAGGTAAGTATAAAGACTTGCACCACCAAGTTCTTCTTCAAAACCCGCTCGTCAGCAAAAGCCCGCTCGTCAGCGCTTCCACTCGACCATAACCTACTCAACCTGCACACAACGAAAACGTGCACTGGGCAGAGTACTTTAAATTACTCAGTGGACACTTTGCCCAATATCACTTCATTACCAGCCATACATAAATAAGAGCATCAGGATTTTAGAAAGAGCCTAAGCTCATAAAAATCATTCTTACTTTAGTACTTCGCCATATCTTCCCTTAAATAACCCGATCTTGGGAGGTTGCCCACCTCAACCTAGAACCTCGATCGCTTGCCTTAGCAAAGCGAACGTAAATTGCACTACCTGAGCAATACATGCTCAAGCCGATCGTATCTCAAATCCTTGGCACACAGCCGACAAATAGGCATCATACATTTAACATTAAACTTCATGGCATTGTAAGCTCTTAAAGAAAACTTAACATAATCGCTTCAAAAATTAATCCGCTCGGCGACTAGTCGCTCGAGGGTTTTAGCCCGCTTGGGGTCCTTAGTTAGAAAGCCCACCTCAAAAGTCGCTTGGCGGGGTCGCTTTGCAGTCGCTCGCTCACCTCTCCTCTTCAAAATACCCTTGAGAAAGTAAGAGCTAAATATGTAAAAGATAATATTCTTAATTAAGAGCTCAAGTTCGCTCGGCTAACTTATCGCTTGGGTAAGAGGTGTGTTGGAGCGATTTTGGCTATCTCTCTTCTTTCAGAAAAGCTCTAGCAGAGTATAACTTATTTGTATAATTTTTCGAGAAAAGCTCTAACATAATAGGGTCTACCATTGTCTTTACAATGAAATATGTTTTCAAAAAATATCGCATTCCTTGACTCAATCGTTGTTCCCATGGTCATGTCTGGTACATTGGACTTGTGGATAACAAAATGATAGGCTGAATTATTTTTTGCATAACCAATATGTAACAACCCCAGACCCACTAAGGGTAGCCGAGTCCGGAGCACGCCACTATACGATTTGTACGAGCAGAAAGCGGGTGCACGAAGACAATAAGACTAAGTTTTGTTTATAGTGTTAAACGAAGCGGATAACTTCGGTGCCGAAGCACCAAGCAGAACCAGTAAATAACAAGTGCTTTTGACATTTAGCAAAAAATTTGATTAAGAAAGAAAAGTTCGTACATCGCACCCAAAGTTTAACACAATCCTTCAAAACCCCAAACTATCAGAGATGACTATTACAGAATCCTTAAAAATTCGAGTACAAAAGAGGAACGAAGCTAAGACAACTGAGGACCTAGGATGCACGTGTGAAGACGTGCATCACCTAGAGCTTCGGCAACGAGGCTCGGTTACGAGCTTCAGCAAGCCTCTCCGACTCCATGCGAGCTGCTCAACCTGCACACAGGGAAAACTTTTGCAAGGCTGAGTACTTCGAAGCACTCAGTGGACACATGCCCAAACACTTTAACCATAACCATAATACAAGGATCATAGGGGTTAATGGAAAAGACCTATGTCCGAAAATAACTTTACTTTAAAG
>JAOWBJ010139107.1:0-12610 GCA_028566335.1 Monarda citriodora | reverse complement strand
AATTATTTAATGAATAAAAGTGTCATTTTTAAAAGTGTCAATCTTATTGAATAAAAGTGTCAATGTAAATTCGGTCACACTTGGGTGACCGTCCTCACCCAAGTGTGCCCCTAAAGGAAAGGGCTTGGAGGTTTGAACAATAGACCTCAAGAGTGATATCTTGAGGCATAGCCAACTGCGTCAGAATTAAATTAGAGAAATTTGGACAATATTTATTTTAATTTAAGTTGTAAATAGAACCGGTTTTAACATACAAAATCGAATCGATATACCGGCTGATTTCCAGTCCGATATGTTCGACCGGCCAATCCGATCCGGTTACAAAAAATTGATAATTATTCCATCATTTTCATGTGATATGAAGTATGACATAAATATCAACGGATAGATACATGGGCATGTGTTAATTTGAATGCGACTATATAAGTAGGATACAATGAACCTGAATTGTATAAGTGGAACAAACTCACGTTTCATCTCATTGAGGAAATAATAAAGTGATTTTTTTTTTCAATTTTTATTGATTTATAGATACTCACCAAAGAAGGGTGTATTCGGCGTGACCGAGGCTGACGCAAGTTGTATCCGTTTTGCGAGCCCGACATGTCGCTGCAACGTGATGGTTAGTTGGATTGCAGTGAAGAGGACGCTCATGCTTACGCCTGACTTCCTTGTCACGTATCAATATTCGGTTGGTCAACGGTTTTGATCGTTTGACCAACTAGCGGAAAATATTTTTATTTTTTTTACTCCATTCCTATATATATAACTCATTTCACCTCATTTTCTCCAAAACACATTCATTCTAAACACTTTTTATTTCTATTTCTCTCCAATTTCACCTACATCTTACCACATTTTTCTCCAATGCATTCCTCCGACTTCAATGCCAATGGATCTCTCGTAACCGAAGGTTCCAAAACGGTGAAGTCGACGGCGAAGCCAAGAGGCAAACGGAAGTCGACTGATATGCTCACAAAGATAGCAGATTCTATTGAGTTTGTGATCATGTACGACGTGTACGTCAGAGATATTTTCCACATGACTCCGGAGCAGATCGACAAATATGAACGAGCTTGCATGTTTATTGAAAGAAGGCTTGGAATCTCACCCCGCCAACCTCTTCCCGAAGAATATAATTATTTTTCTCCATTATGTTGTTTTTTTTCAGTTGTATTTTTTAATTTCGATTTATTGTAATTTTTCAAATTTGCAATACATTCGTATTTTTATAAATATTTGTATTAATTATCGTAAAAAAATCAAACAAAATTCAAATATGAATAATAATAATAAATTAAATGAATTTGGGCCGCGAAATCGGGTTCCAATAAAAATTAATAACGAGTTAGGAGACCAATTTGTAAGTATAATAATAATAATAAAAAAAATAGAAAAGAGCGGTCGGTGCAACCGTGCGCGGTGTGGTTGCTCTCTAGTATCTCTTTTCTATCTCTACATATGTAGTATGCGTTTATTTTGACTTTTATTGCTACATAATATTTGAATAATGATAATTCGAAGATATTTTCCACTTTCCACTAAAATAAAGATGATTTTAGTGGGGTCGGTTTGGCTGATTTTGGACCACCTGCTCCACCATTAATGGCAATAACTTGAGTTGCATTATTTTTTGTTTGGAACGAGGGGAGGAATTTTGAAGGAAGTCTATGATCATTTTATTCCAAATTTGCTACTCGTATGCATTTCATTTATCTAGCACAAGAGAGGATTAATTTATGTGGCCATATTATGGACGACTGATACGGGTTGAATTTGTCGTGCCGGATATGGCGTGCCATTAGTCACATCGTTGGGTGAAATGGGTACCGAGATATCGAATGTGTTCCGCAAATTGTTTCCGGACAGCAGCATATACACATAATTATTATAATATATTCAAATGCATGAATAAATATTTATTCGATTATTGTAGAACCCATTCATGAACGGGGCTCCGATACCAATTGATGGAACCGTTACTTGAAAACGGTCCGATTCCCCAAGTTCTGAATCGGATACAATAATTAAATGTACATAGTCACGCAAACAGTTGAGTATATTTACCTAGGGCTTTGTAGAGGCAGAAATCTACATGTCAAGATTTCTGGGATGTGATCCCGTTCTCAATATTTCGTGGGCACCTGACCCGGATTTGAAACCTGGATAATTCTCATACACTAGAGCAAGAGCGCAAAAACCTTCTTCAAGATTGAAGAATTTTCGGTCTCTCACGCCATCTGATAGGATACGGCCCAACCCCTAAGCCCAGTTAAGAGACCCAATGGAATTGAGCTCAGTAATAACGAGGCCTAGAGCGGTTTGGCCCAATTCAGTCCGACACAACACAGTCAGGTCGGCAATGCACTTCAGACTGACACAACACAGTCAGTTCGGCGAGGCACTTCAGTCCGACTCGACACGGTCAGTTCGGCAACTGATAAGAGTCCGCCACTTCGTGTTGGCCCCGGGAAGTACGAGTGCACACGTAGAGGGGGTGAATACGTGTGCAAGAAGTGAAAGACTTTTTTTTTGCAAAACTTCTTTGAAAAGACTTTTAAAAGAGTTACCCCCGAAAGAACCCTCTTTAAAGAATTTCGCTTTATGAAAATGGCAGAGTGATAGCTTCTCTAAGCAAGCTTAGTTAAGCAATCACTTGCACAGTTGAAAGCGCGATGCAGAATTTGGTGAGCGCTTATTTATACTCGTACTTTTGAAAATCCTGTCTTACTTTTGGAAACCGTTTTGATCGCTTATAAAAGTATGTACTTGTATGAATAAGTACATAATTTAAAGTGAAGAAAGTAAACGACACAAGCGATTTTATAGTGGTTCGGAGCAAACTGTCTTACATCCACTCTTCTACCAAATCAAGTAGGCACGTCTTGGTTTTAGACTTCCCGATGAAGTGATCTATTCTCACGCAATAGATCCTCAGCGAATTCAGCCTCGCGAGGGGGTGAGGTCTCGGTTTTAGACTTCCCGATGAAGTGACCTAGCCAACTAGACTAAGTCCTCAGTGAATTCAGTCTCGCGAGCGGACAACAAATCAATTTATGTTTGTGGTGAGCAAACTCAGAGGTTTCTAACTATGAGTAAAGCCTTTGACAATAAGCTCAAGGCAGGGTATAGACTTTACTCCTTCTCGGGTATCCAAGAACATGCTCTTGAATATCGAGGCTAAGGACTGATTTGGCTACAAGCTTAGAAAACCAAGGATGTTTTCTAGGTGACTCAACTATCACTCAAGTACAAAGCCTATGGATTTTTCTGGATTTTAACAAGCTAAGTACAGAGAGTAATAACTCGAGAAGAGTTAAGAATTTAAGGTCGGGAGAGATTTTGGCAGAGTTTCGACACTTTGTTTGTTGAGTCGTTGTAGTCGTTGTGTCTTCTTGTTGTCGTATATTCTGCAATGTTGAGTAGTAGCCCTATTTATAAGAGAGACAATTATATCACTTGGAAAGAGATATAATTGGCATCTCTCATAGTCCTTCATCGTATCAGCTTTTCTGCAGATTAGTACAATATGTTGCAGGCTATAGTATGGTCTGTCACACCAAATCTTCACTTTTTGCAGTAGTCTCAGCTGTAGAATCCGTTGCCCAATCTCGTGTGTCCAAGTGGTACTTTGACTTTTCAACCTCCGGAAGTCATTCCTTTAATTTGAATTTTTAACGGACCACGTGAAGGTGTCAGACCATTTTCCGGGATTTTTGCATGTCATCTCAAAGCACTAGGATCGCTTTGTATTGACTTGGGCAAGCTGTACAGTAGAGTGGTACCTTGGTTCTGTAGGCGAGCTTGGTTGCTTCGCTCCGCAACCTTCGCTTCAGACGGCAACGCTATGCAAGGAACGGCTTCGCTAACATCTCAATCGCTCTCCAGAGATGACTTCGCTTGAGCTGAGAAGCTTTTCATCATGAGTGATAGCTTGGAGATAGCAATCGCTAGGAGCGAAATCAGAGGCGATTTCCTATCGCTTGAGTGAACCACTTGATTACTTAGCGATAAAAAGCTAAGCCTTCTCTTCACTTCGCTTGGCAGATCTTCAAAAGATACACCTGATAAATGTAAAGCTCCCTAATAGACGAGCTTTCTATGTACATGAAAAATTACAAGTGTCTATAAAAAATAATAAGGAAAATGAATAAGTTGTTGAAGATTTGTGATCATCAAAACAAACTTCATTTAAAGATGTTCCCCCTTAAACAAATATTCCAACAATTTCACCATTTTTTGATAGATGTCAAAGCTATACTAAAACCAAGAGACAGAAACTTATTCTTGGAAGAAATGTTATAATAATTTGATGATGTCAAAACTATTACAACATGGAAAACTCATGCTTTGCTATCTATTACAAAGCACGCCCAGTCTTCTGAAGGCGAAGCTTCTCCTTGGTTGCTTCCTCGTCGCTTCAGCTGGATGAATGCATTCTTCCAAGAGTCTTGTCTCTAGTTCTTCCGACCTTATATCTTCCTTCTTCCAACCTTATGACTCATGCCTCATCATATCCTAGATCCTTGATTCTCCAGCTGTCGAGGCCTCCATCCACCCACCTTCTCTCTTTTCACCATTGTACGCTTATACCTCTTTCACTTATAAGGAAGAAGAGATTATGAACACAAGTTGAAGATGTCCACACCCCTTCCCCCGCTCTTCAGCAATGAGCGAAGTGAATAGCTGGGGTCCACCAGATTTCCACCCCGGGACAACTGCTGATTTACTACATCTCCGATTTGAAACCAGAGTTATACCCATAAGCGTCTTGGCTGAGGTATCTTCAGAGACAGACTCACGGCTCCAAAGCTGACGAGCATCTGTAGTTGGGAAACCAGCATTGTGAGCCTAGAGGCTAGAACCCTCTCTGCCCTAGCTGGTTTCCTAATGTAGCAGGAAGCCACCTTATGAGCTGTCTTACCTCGTCGTATCTCTTGTATGAGTTGTCTTCCACCGCCAGAAACTCCATTGATCGCTTAAGATAGTCTCCATTATCCTCATCCTTATTACTCCTTTGAACCCCTTCAAAGTGATCATCTTCCCCATGGTTTCTATGATGGAATCCATTATATTCCCTCTTTTTGACATCATCAAAGACGGAGAGAATTTTCTTGGGTAATGCTTTTTGAGAATTGGGGTGAGCGATCATCTTGTTCAGGTGTATTCGTTGAACAAGTTGGCTATGGTGAAAGAACTGTTTGGAAATTAAAGCCGAGAGATTGGATGGTGTTTGGATGGGTATCCAACGAGTTGACATTGGAATTAGGGTTTTCTTCATGTAAAGCTCAATGAGGAATGAGATATGAGGGCTTAGAAGTGAAACTATTTATAGGCAAATCGTTTCAAAATCAACGGCTGGATCTTGATTTTGAATAAACAGTAACTCCGAAGATCCTGTGGTTGGGAATCCCTTGAGATCCGATTTCTTGATAAAGTTCCTTGACCAAATGCGCATGCAAAAATCGGATTTCCTGACGGCCTTATCAACGGCTGGATGAGCGGCAGAAAAGATTGTCTTTTGATCCTATGATCAGGGTTAAGCTAGCGAGATAGCTTATAGGGATACCCTATTTGCCGTTTCACGTCTTTTGATTGACGTGACTACCTGTATTCTGTACACTTAATACACGCATTAGATACGAGAGCACATGCATTAAATGCACCGAGAATGCACTTAATGCCAAGAATAGTGTGTAAAAATTGAAACGTTGAAGAATAATAATTTCAAAAGAACGAATATTCTCTAAAATTAATACAGATAATAAATGAAAATCATTTTGAGTGAGTTAAAGTGAGACGATTCGCTTGAAAAAGCAAACCGAAGCGCTTTACAATATATGTAAAGCGAAATGAATGACTTTATTTGGCAAAGCGAAGCGAATTACTTCCACATAGTACCCCGCGGTTCTTTTGACCTTGGTGGCCATGTTGTTGATTCGTTTGAACTTAGCAAATTTTCACTAGCTTTTGAAAGAGATCCGCTCTTTTAGGATCTGCAAGCGGTTCACCTTTCTTTCAAAATGAAAATCGCTTAGAGTATAAGCGTTAACAAAACTTAATCTTTTTCAATTAAGATTAAGAGCTTCGCTAGAAAGACTCACAAAATTAATAAACTTCAAATTGAAATTCTAGGAGAGAAGACTTACTGGTCAACCAAAACTTGTAGTTTGGTTGATACCACTTGAAGCGTCTGTGCAAAGAGTATGGACATGGGACCGCTTTGCACTACAGGATCACTTCGCTCAGACCATTTTTTTTTTTGGATAAGTTGAGTTGAGTACCACTCATTGAATTCTCCAAGTTGTCTTTAGCGAATCTTGTGCGCCTTCATCCATCCATAGCATCTTCCACCCTTATTCACCATAAGCGAGAGTGTTCCCCCTTAAATCAATATCCAACAATCACGAACGGAAAACCAACTCGGGCCTTTACTACACAAATCTACCTTATTCTCCAGGGTCTAACAAACCCAATTCAGTAAATAGCAGATTGAACCTTTCTTGAGCAAGTGGTTTCGTGAGAATGTCAGCTCTTTGAAGGTCTGTGTGTATCTTTATCATTGAGATGTCTTTCTTTTCCACATGGTCTCGTATGAAGTGATGTCGAACTTCGACATGCTTGCATTGTGTATGAAGAATGGGATTTTGTGTGATAGCAATTGCGCTTATGCTATCATAATACATAATGACTTCTTTGGCTTCAATGTTATAGTCCTTCAGTTGTTGCCTAAGCCAAAGAATCTGTGAGCAGCAACTTCCGCCAGCCATGTACTCCGCTTCGGTGGTTGAAGTCGCAACGCTTGTTTGCTTTTTCGAGAACCATGAAATAAGCTTGTTGCCTAGAAATTGACAAGTCCCGGTGGTGGACTTTCGGTCAACTCGACATATTCTGAAGTCAGCTTCAGAGTACCCGCTCATCTCCAATCCATCATCGGCTGGATACCATAGGCCTAAGTTGATGGTCCTTTTGATGTATCTGAGGATATTGCGTGCTGCATCCATGTGGTATTGCTTTGGATTACTTTGAAAGCGAGCACAAACTCCCACAGTGAAAGATATATTTGTGCGGCTTGTTGTGAGGTAGAGAAGCGATCCAATCAAGGCTCTATACTCTGTAGGGTTGATTGGTTTCTCTTCAACGTTTGTATCGATCTTCCAACTGGTGCTCATATAAACTGAGACAGACCGTTCCTTCTCCACTTTGAATCTAGCGATCATATCTTTTGTATACTTTGCTTGATTGATGAAGATCCCGTCGCTAGACTGCTTGACTTGTAATCCCAAAAAGCATGACATCTTTCCCATCATTGATATTTCGTATTTCTGCTTCATGAGATCGGCGAACATCTCACCAAGCGCTGGATTGGGAAGATGATATCATCAACATAGATTTGTACCCATAGCATATCATCTCCATTGTTGATCGTGAACAAAGGTTCAATCAACGCTTCCTTCACGAAATCCACTATCAATGAGGAAGGTTGAGAGTGTATCATACCAAGCTCTGGGAGCTTGCTTCAATCCATATAAGGCTTTCTTCAAGCGATACACCCGATCTCCAACCTTGAATCCTGGGGGTTGTTCCACATAGACTTCTTCCATGAGTGCATCGTTGAGTAAGGCGCTTTTGATGTCTATTTGATACACCGTGAAATGCTTGGATGCGACAAAAGCTAGGAACAGTCGAATAGCTTTGAGGCGGGCAACTGGAGCGAATGTCTCGTCATAATCGATGCCCTCCTCTTGGTAGTATCATTTGGCAACACAACGGGCTTTTTTGCGAAAAACGTTGTGATTCTCATATGTTTTGTTCTTGAAAACCTATTTGAGGTCGATCACAAGCTGGAACTTCGAGCGATCAACCAGTTGCCAAACCCCATTTCTCTCGAACTCATTCAGCTCCGCGTGCATGACTAATACTTAGTCTAGATCAGCAAGCACTTCTTCAACAGAAGATGGCTCCGTGGAAGAAAAAAAGCAATGGAACATGCAGCTTTCTCCATGGAATAACTGACCACGAGTGCGAACACCTTGGTTTGGGTCCCCAACGATTTGCGAAGTGTCGTGGTTGTGAAGCCATAGCTTTCTCCTTTTGAGTTCTATCTTCATCGGTCTGTGCACTGGTTGAGGCTCCCTCACCGTTGATATCTTGTGAGGTCGAAGGATCGATCGTTAAGGGTGATGAACAAGCATCAGCTTCGGACGATTAACTTGGATCATGCTCAACATCTTCAGGCTCTTCCTGAATTGATGTGAGAATCGCCACTCCTTTGCTCATCGATCAGGTCACTGGCCTTTGAAAGTTCGCTTGACTTGAAGCGGGATGATCTGCCTCTCCGATCTTCAAGCGATTCATGCGATCTGCCTCGCTCGGACCCAAACGATCTGTAGGCAGTTCTTCAGTGATGGACGATCGCTTTGAACCTAGGTCCTGCACAACCTTGAAGGTAGATTCATCGAACACAACATGGGGTGTTTCTTCCACCATAAGGGTTTGACTGTTGTAAACCCGATATGCTTTGCTAGTAAGGGAGTATCCCAAAAATATACCCGAATCAGCTTTGCTATCGAAGGCTCTCAATCGAGTCTTGTCATTATTGTGAATATAACATCGACAACCAAAAATATGAAAATAAGAAATGTTAGGAATGCTCCATGTCCATATTTCATAAGGCGTCTTTTGATGGCGAGTATTGAGGGATGTGCGATTCTGAACATAACATGCAGTGTGAGTCGCTTCAGCCTAAAAATACTTTGGCAGTTCAACGTTAGCAAGCATTGTACGTGCAACTTCTTTGGTTGTGCGGTTGTGATGCTCTGCCACGCCATTCTGTTGTGGGGTCATAGCAGCTGATGTTTGCTCCTTTACACGATGCTCTATGCATTACTTCTCAATACTAAGTTGAGAAACTCAAAACCTCTATCAGAGCGAATAATGATGATTTTATGGCTCTTTTCCACGGATAGCTGTTTGAGCAGCTTCGGTAAAAGCAAGTGTCTCCTTCTTTCTGTACAAGAAAACAACCCAAGTTAAGCGAGAAAAACCATCAACAACAACTAGGGTATATTTCCTGCCATTCATGCTACAAGGAGAAACTGGACCAAACAAGTCCATGTGCATGAGCTCAAGGATGTGCTTTGACGATGAATCCTCAATGAAGCTCTTGGTTGTTTTCCGCTTTGGCAAGCTGCACATACTTGATCCTTGTGAAATACTTCATTCGGTATTCCACGCACAAGCCCTTTACGAGCGATTTGATTAAGCGCCTGAAAATTGAGATGACTGGTTCTGCGATGCTAGAGCCAACTCTTGTCAGAACGCTTCTTGCTACTAAACAGGTTGCCTTGTTGCTAGCATTCCACTCAGCGACATACATATTGTTATGACGTGCACCTATCAGAAAGATCTGCATAGTTGAATTGTTTCTAATAATACATTTGTTAGGAATAAATTCAACACTATAATACATTTGTTATGAAACTCTTTCGAATTTCACATTTCCAAGCGGAAGTGTACCGTATCCTTTGGTGACCCCTTTAGCATTGTCACCTAAAATCACCGGAAGTCCCGTTATTTCAGTGAAATAGGAGAGATAGGCTTTCACACCAGTCATGTGCCTTGAACAACCGCTATCTAGGTACCAAATAACATTTTCTTGTGTCTTCTCTCTTGGGTTGGGTTGCCTCCGCGCGCCCTGTAGAAATTAAGTTTGAATTTTAGGTACCCAAATAAATTTGGGTCCTATGAGGTTAGCACATTTGGTGTCCTTGTCCTTAGCGGACTTCAAAGATGAAGTTGCTTAGGGCTTAGGACCTTTGTTCAGTTTATTTGCACTGCGAGATGAAGTCTCATGGGTGCATGTGCATGTGTGCTTTTGATGAGGGTGAGTCATTTTCTTGAAGTGAGAGTGACTAGAAAACCCCTTCTGCAAGCGATTCACTTTCTTACTGCAAAAGTGACCAGAATCGCTCTGGTTATTATGAAAGCGAGGAATAGTTATACGAATGTAATTATCAGGAGTGCTCACATAATAACAATAATCACCTTGGGGAAACACATTTTTCTTCCTCACAGGAAAGTGTGGAGGAGCTAATGTGTTAGGTGCTTCATCCTCAACATGTTCTTTATTTTGAGGATGGATATGGGCTGGAGCGAAACAGATAAATTTTTGATCTTTTGAATCAAGCACTTCGCTCCATAGAATTGTTTTGGGAAGCGACTTTCGGCGCTTAAGAATGCGCTTTGAAGCGATGCCGCTCTTACCCTGATGAGTGATTTACTCTTTGGGTCTTTTGGCGATTCGCTTTGGCTCGCAGCGAACTGCTCCTTGGCCTTTGTCGGCTTCGCTAGCTGTTTCTTTCCTTTAGGTTTGGAAATATTTTTGGAAGGAATAGCCGATTCTACCTTCTCTTTCCCTTTGCCAGATGGTACCGAAGTAGCAGTGGGCTTTTCCGGTACACTAGAACAAACAAAAATAGGACCGGCAGAGAGGTAGAGGCATTGGTGGGAGCAGATCCATGTCCAATCCCAGCCTTGAGACCATGAGGTCGGAAGGATTGGTCAAGTCTCTTACTAGCTTCAGATGTATCATAGAGAGACTTAAGTTTGATATGGAGTTTCTACCCACTCCCTTGAACTGTTGCTAAGTGACTCTTGAGATTGATTGGCTCATTTCTCAAGTTAGTGAGATTGCTTTCCTTTGTAGCACTCAGCTCGGAAAGCTTTGCATTCTCACTTGTGCACTTAATGAAGTGACGTTCAAGTTGTTGATGACTAGCTTGCAAGTCCTCATAGCTAGTTTTTACAGCAACAATATCACTTTGTTTTCCTTTGAGCTCTTCTCTCAATGAGTCAAGCTCATTGGTTAACTCGGTGTTGTCTTTCAATTACATAGCGATGATTTTTGCAATGCTTCATGATCTTTGGCTAAGTCAAGATAATCATGCAGCAGCTCATTGTCATCGATGTGTGATGAAGTATCATACCAATATTCTTGGGAATCGTTTACACCACATTGCACGTGTGCATGTGTAATAGATGAGGTGTTAGGTTCAACAATGATTACCTCATCTGGTTCAAACTCGCTTTCGCTCATGGCCATTAGGTTGAACACAGCAGCCTCCTGGTCGAGCGCAAGCATCCCCATATCGAAAGGAATGTGACTTCCTTCGCTTTCATCATCTATGAACTGGTCATCATCATGGTTGATACCATCCACTGGGGTGTCTTCTTCTGCTACATATGCCCTTCTAGAGTCGACCAGCTTCGTTTTGAGCTCAGCTCGCTCCTTTTTTGAGAGCGATGGGCACTCTGCCTTATAGTGACCCATTTTCTGGCATTCGTAGCATTTTACTACATACTTGGCGCTGGGAGAACCACGAGCGCCAATCTATGCTCTTCCATCTTTCTGGAAGTGAGATGGTTAACCTTGCCGCTTCTTGTAAAATCGCTTGTACTTTGCAGCACGAGCGTTAGAAGTGTTGAATCCTCAAAGCAGGGCCAGGGCGAAGTCCTGTAGATCTTCCCAGGACATATCACATACGTCCCCATGAGAGAATGCAACGTTGAGTTCGGCTACAGGCTTCTTCTCGTCCATGGCTTTGAAAGCCATTCCTCGATCACCAGATGGGCGAGGACCCTCTTCATCATCCTTTTTGGGTTTTGAGTTCCAAATGGTACTCCATCGCCTTAAAATCTGAAAATAAGTCTTCCGGCGACTGGGCTCCAACGTCTTTGTTGAAGAGGCAGTTATTTTTGATTGTCTGCCACTTTCCAGTGAGAGCATGGCAAACCTTGGTGTGAATCTCCTTGTGGGTTAGCTCCTTACCGAGAGTGGTAAGAGTTGTGACCAAGTTGAGAACGCGAGTTTCAAAGAACTCCATGCTCTCATTTGACTTCATTGAAAGCGCTTCAAACTCTTTGAGGAGAACTGAGAGTTTGTTTTCCTTGATCTTCTCTGTGCCCTGAGAGAGTAGGGCAAGAGTTTCTCACATTTCTTTCGCCGTTTTGCACTTCATGATCCTTGCGAGATAAGCATCAGACACTGTTGACTGGATCACGTTGCGGGCGATTCTATCGAGATTATCCACCTTCAAATCGGCGGCGGTGAACTCTTGTCGTGGCTTTTCCATATATTGATCTGGAACACATTCGCGAATTTCAGCAACATTCCCATCCTCATCACGTCTTTGAGCTTGTCAACCACTAGACACAGCCTTCATAATTGTGATGGGACCGTTGACAATCACCTCCCACATACAATCATGTAGCGAAGCTAGGTGGGACTCAACATGGAAGCTCCGCGTGTTGTACCCTTCGATCGTAAACTGGGGTAGCTGTTCGCTATTTTATTTAACATGCCGCAAGTGTACGGGTGTTATTGCAGACAAGGAAGCAAGGTCGTATCCACGGAGATTGTAAATTTAATAATTACTACCTTAGATTATTATCCTCTATTTAGACTTGCGAAAAGAGAGAATTATCTAAACTAACAAGCAATTAAATAGGAAGCAAATAATAAGAGAAAAATCAATAAGAGAAAAATATCCCAAGGCTTCGATTTCAATGAATAATCAATTCCAACTTCAATCAATTAATCAATTAACAC
>JAOWBJ010139004.1:0-12616 GCA_028566335.1 Monarda citriodora | reverse complement strand
AGTGAGAGTAAGGCCCAAAAGTAGAATTGAAAATAAAAAGATAAATGCTCCCGCTGGGAATCGAACCCGGGTCTGTAGTGCGCATCACTTTCTATTTGTGGTAAAAAGCGGAGGTATTTTGGACATTTCAAATGTGACAAAATGTTAATACTACTATTTATAGAGGGTGAATAATTATTATATAGTAGTATAGATAAGAAATTATCGTTACTTATGATTTAGACATGACTTATTAAACGTTGTTTAGAACTTCGTGTAAGCTAGTCGGGCACATTTGGGGGGGCCAAAGTGGTCATTGGACCCAATGAAGAAATTTGATCTTACGCAATTTTCATTTTTTTTTTTTTGCATTGCTAACAAATAAAAGTGGCAAAATATTTGGCCAATCGATATGTCCCGAGCCTTATGTGTTTTTGATCTAATATGCCCGAATAGTTTTTGACAATCTTACTAACTAATAAGTTTAAATTAAAGCGTTTTTTTTTTTTTAAATTTTAAACGAAGTCCGACTTGATCGACCACGGCTCTAGACGGACCACCTAGCCGTACCGCCACCTTGGTGCGGAAGTCTGCCTGCCACGCCCCGGACAGAGGCACCCAGACGCGCCGCTCCCCTTGATGTCGATATCTACAACGCCCGGACGAAGACCACCAGCCACGCGTGCCGCCGCCACACAACGCCGGTGCTGCCACGCCCTTCGCCGAACCGACCGAACCGAACCCCGAAAGCTCTAAGACCGAGGGAGGGGGCCTAACCCCCAGCCGGACACCAAGGGAGGGGCCAACGCCCCCCAGATAAACCCTTCAGCTTTCGCTGGAAGGGAGGATCGAACCCAGGATCTCCCGAAGGAAGCCCCTTGATAACCAAGCGCGCCATCCACTAAGCGGGTCGGGTTAGACGGCCAGCCGTGCACGAGCTCGTCACGAGCCGACACATATTCAACCTAATTGTTTATATGGATTGTGCTGGTGGGCTATATATTAAAGGCAAAAACTCCAGTGCGGCTTCCGCACTGGACATCCTTCTTTATTCCTCTTTCTTCTTCTTTATTCATGTTTTCTTCTTCAAATTGTTTCGTCTTTCTTCTCTCTCTTTTTTTTTTTCCAGATTTTATTTCACTTCTTTTGCCTTTTATTTTTTATTTTTTAGTTTTATTTTTTTATGTTGTTTCTTCTTTTGTCAAGAACCAAGCGAGGGGAGCCAAAGGTCTCGGAGTAGCCGAAATGTCTTAATTGCTATCAATACGATTATCATTATATTAGTAATCGTCGAAGGCGGAGCCCAGAAAAAATTCAAATTAAATAATATTAATTATTAATATTAAACAAAGTCATAAAAACAAAGTGTGCCCCGTATTCTAATATGGGTCGTACGGTACAGAGTATGTACTGGAGTGCAGCCCTCTATTAAAATAACTTTCATTTAATCTTATTTTCTGGTCTTAACTTATGTCCGACCGACCTAAAAAAAATAAAAAAATCGGCACAAGTCTATCCCGCTATAGCAATGGACATACGCCGATCTAGGCCTATAAACTTTTAGACTGGTCCCAATGGAGCGGAGGACGCAGGACGCTCGAGCTCATTCCGGCCGTAGAGCGTCCAGGACGGAGGAGAGTCCGGCACTGGGGCGGATGGCCAGCGTCCAGGACGGGACGCTCGGGCGTCCAGGTTTCATCGGTGGACGCTCGAATTTTTCCTTTTTTTTTATTTTTTTCAAATTAAAAAAAAAATTAAATTTTCAAACGGCCACCTCCCCAAATCACCTATATATACACCTCATTTTCACCTCAATCTCACACTACATTTTTCATTATACTCTATAAACTCATACTATATATATTTTTTCCTTTTCAATTCAATTTTTAGCTTCAAATGGGGGATCCAATTGATAAACAATTCGGGGATTGGTTAAGTACGTACGGTAGCAACTACGATGATTCTCAACCTTCGATGCCGCCACCATCAACACCGCCACCCTATGTCGGCTTCAGTCAATTTGCGGGCAGTTCGGCGTCGTTCATGGGCTACTATGGCCAAGGGCTTTGGTCTGTCTCTCCTCCCGATAGTCAAGGATTTGGGAGATTTCCAACTCCCAATAGCCAAGGATTCGGAGCTGGCTATACGACTCAAGGGTTGGAGTCGATGAACCCCGATGCTTCCTTCGAGAGCGTCTCCGGCATACCCGATTCCTCACAGAGCAAGGGCAAGGGGAAAGCCAAGGGCAAGGGGAAAATCAAGGTCATTGCCAAGAAGGTGAGTGAACCCGTATTGCTCCCCTCCGGTCGCAGAGCTCCCTTCTCTAATACAAAGTCTCTTCCTAGTTGGACTCGTTTAGGATTTATCTATATCCTTATCTCTCTATGATGTCATCCCGTTGAAAAGGGGTGAAAATCACGAACTGGATTGCCCCCGTCAAAAGTATGATTGACGAAGTCAATCGGATGTCATTCCGCTGAGGAGAGGTGAAAATCACGAACTAGATTGCCCTTGTCAAAAGTATGATTGACGAAGTCAATTGGATGTCACCCCGCTGAGAAAATGTGAAAATCACGAACTTCATTGCCCTCGTCAAAAGTATGATTGACGAACTCAATCAGTTGTCACCCCGCTGACAAGAGGTGAAAATCACGAACTGGATTGCCCTCGTCAAAAGTATGATTGACGAAGTCAATCGGATGTCACCCCACTGAGAAGATGTGAAAATCACGAACTAGATTGCCTTAGTCAAAAGTGTGATTGACGAAGTCAATCGGATGTCACCCCGCTGAGAAGGGGTGAAAATCGCGAACTGGATTGCCTTCGTCAAAAGTATGATTGGCGAAGTCAATCACATGTTCGACCCGCCGAACTTTGTTCAAGCGAGCTGATGATAAAAGTTTTTGGAACTGCTATCTAGCGAACTGAAGCTGAACGGTTATTGAACTACCATCCAGCGAGCTGAAACTGAACGGTCAGCAAGATGGGGCTCTGACTGTGTCAGTTACTTTAATTAATGCGACGGTCCATTCCCGATATTGGCGGCCCAATAGGAACGGGGGATTTGAACCACCTCTTGATATAAAAAGTATTGGGTACACTTTGCACTCTCACTTTACCCTTTTTTTTCCGAAAAAACTTTCATCTCCTCTCTACAAAATCCGCCGCCGTCATAGTTGCCATCGCTTTCTCCGGTGGCAATATCACTCGCAAAGCCGATAATCAAGTAAGTACAATGTCTACTTCTGCAAAATCTTCTGCACGTAGGGTAGAGTTTTCCTTTCCCCTAGCACTGCCACCATAGATATCCACCACTTAGGGGAGAAATTGCCTAGATTAGATGTATTTAGCTTTCATGGTGTCGTTGGTCAGGGAGGAGTCGATAATTATGTCTCTTCCCTTTCACTGTCTTCCATTAAAGACCTTTTTACTGAATTTTCACTTCCGGTCACCGCCACCTTCATCGTGCATGGTCCATCCGACCGGGCTTGTGCTCCTCCGGTGGGATACATTACTGTTTATGAGGACTCGCTTCGTAGCAGTCTTCGATTTCCCCTACTAACTGCGTACATCTCTCTCTTGAGAGCATATGAACTGCCGCTAGGGTAGATTACCCTCAATTCTTTTTTTCATCTTACATATCTCGGGTCGGAGGCTAAGGAGCCCATGACCCGAGATATGATTTTGGCCTTCTTTTCCTTTAGGACTTCGACGAGTTGGTATTACTTGACGCCAAACTCTTCTGCTAAGGCTTTACTCCCTAATAAAGTCCACGACTGGCACTCAAAGTATTTTTTTATTCGAGCTGCCGAAGTAGGTGTGCCTAAGTTTGGGTGGCGAACTGGCACGTTAGGCAAGATTAGATCTTCAAATAAGTATGTCGAACTGAAGGCGAGGCTGGTCGCGGCCGCCGGAGTGAGGCCTGGCCCTCGTGATCCATCTACCTAGAAAGGGACAGTGAAGGGTATGGATTTTTCTCTATGCTTCTCTATTCGATATTGCTATGTTTGTTATACCGATCTGATTGTTTTCCTGTGTTCCTTTGAAGTGAGTCTCAAACGTGTGAGCAAGAAGAAGAGGCCTTCCGAGGCCGAGTGGGTGGTGTCTATCACCTCTTCGGAGAGGACAGAGGACGAGATGATGTCTCCCCGAACTGAGGGGGCATCGTCTTTCCAAAGCCCTTTCAAGAGGGTGAAGAGGGGCTTCAAGCAGCCCGTTACCCTCACTCTTCCTCTTGGGTCGCAGATCGACCTGACTGAGGAGTCGGCAGTCGATCTGGCTGTGTCCGGCATCGAGGTAATTTGCCTAGAGCTCTTTTTGTCAAATTTTCATTGGTGTTTGTGTGCCTAACTTTTGTTTATTTTGCAGGCCGCTGAGCAAATGCTGGCCAAGGGTCAGCGGATGGTTGCTCAGGCCGCCGAGATGCTGAAGAGGGAGGCCGCTGCGAAGGTTGCCCTCGAAACTGAGGAGGAGAATAACTTCCTCCGCAAGAAGGCAAAGGATGCTGAGGCGGAAGCACCTGCAGCCCGCAAGGAAGAGGTCGCACTGCGGGCTATCGTTGACGCGCTGGAGTCCGAACTCCGCAGCCTCAGGGGCGAGTATGCCAACTTCTCCTCTAAGGTCATGGCATCGCAAGGGCCCTTGCTTCGGGCTTTTACGAGAGGCTGCTCCTTTTAAAGAGATTCGGTGTGCTGGTATCTGAGGTCGGCAGCGTACTTGGGGAGACCATCGCTGTCGACGCCCTGGAGTCCGCCAAAGAGGATTACCCGGACTTGGATGTCTCTAAGTACGGGTATGAGTGGCAGTCCGATGACCGGGGTCTGGCGACAGAGGTGTGGAAAGGTCTCCGAGACTTTCCACTACTTAAGGAGCTGGTGTCCGCGTCAGTTCGTCTGACCGCGGAGGTTGTGTGGGCTTCGGACGTCGATCGTGACCCCGCAGTCGACGTTCTCTTTGCCGAGGTGGCCAAGGGAGAGGTTCCTTTTGGGGAGCAAGAGGTCGCCAGCAACGACCAGGGTGATAGGGTTGGTTGACCTCTCTCCTTTGTAATTTTTTTCTTCTTCTTTTTAGATTGCGTTGTAATCACAGTTCCACTAGGGTACTGCTTTTCTGAAATGAAAATAAAGTTTTTATTTCCATCACACCTGAGTCCGCTCCTTTTTTCCTTGTACTTTTGTTAGTCTCTTGAGATGTATGATGCATCCCACCTCGTCACTCGCATAAACGAGCTGGTTGACCTCGTTGGGACTGCTGAGTGTGAGCTTGCGGTCTGGAGAGACAAGTATTACGAGGCGAGTGTGAAAGTTGAGACTAGGCTAAGTTCATCAGCCGGGGTGGAGGCCGATGTGGCATACTAGAAGGAGCAATATGGTCGAGCTTTAGAAGAGGCCGGGCTCAATTCCACTTCGGCAAAAGTGAAGTATGACAGACTGAAAGCCCGATTTTTGCACATGCAAGAGAAGTTGAAGATCTCTGAAGATGACACGACGACAATGTCCAAGAGCATGCCGCATATGAGATATTCGTGCCGGAATGGTGGTCTCCCGATCTCCCAAGTGAGGAAGCGGGTGAATGATTGTGTCGCGTACGGACGTTGGGCTGGGCATGATCCGAGGAGATTTGAAGAGCAGATAAATGAATTGAAGCAAATAGCTCAATTCTACAGGAGCATCTTGGATCATTATCCTACACTTGCTCAACCCGTTGGGGAAGAGAGTGGATCTTCCCAGTCCCTTGCTATTCGTCCTCCAACCCGGGCTATTCAGCGGGCTCCTGCTCGTCCCATAGCTCCAGCTTGCCCATCCAATGCGGGAGGCCGTAGAGGAGGCAGGTCGGGAGGCAGAGGCCGTGGGCTAGGTTGAGGTTGTGAACTTCGACTCTGGTGAAGACTTCGCGAGCAGGTGATTGAGCTTTAGTCAGAATCGCATATCTCCTCTAGGCTGATGCCTTAGATGTAGATTATTTTTGTACTCTGTATCAGTTTTTTATACAAAAATAAAATTGCATGTCTTCACTTCAATTCAGTTTCTCTTTTGCATTGACATGGTCTCTGCTTGTTCGAACTAATATACTTCTTTTTCGTGATGACGAAGGTCACTACTTTTTTGAAGTGTTCATACTTCTATTTCGCGATGACGAGGGTCATCGCTTTTTCGATGTGTCTGTACTTCTGTTTTGCTATGACAAAAGTCATTGCTTTTTCGAAGTAAGATTTCTCTCTTTGGGACTTAATACCCTTATATTGGGCAATTGTTAGTCCAATATTCACCAATATTGGACTTTATTGGTGAATTCTTCAGTATAAGTAGGGCATGCAGAGTGTAATGTGACTCATGAATGAATGAAATCAATTTTTATTAATATGAATTAAATTTTGGAAAAATAATATTGAAAGAAGAAAGAAATTTACATGAACTCCTAAAAAAAAGCATATCCTATAAGGTTGTCCACTTATACATAGAATTTCTTCAAATTGGACATATGCCAAGTACGAGGTAAAGGCTCACCAGATAAGTGAGCGAGTTTATATGAACCTTTGCCTAGATCTTCTTTAATCCGGTATGGTCCCTCCCATGTGGCTTCCAATTTCCCGAGCTTCTCTGCTTTACTGACATTGTTATTGCGAAGTACGAGGTCTACGACTTGAAACTGGTGATATTTCACTCGTCGATTATAGTAACGAGCTACTTGCTTCTTGTATCGAGCTTCTTATATAAAAGCAAGATCTCTTTTTTCTTCTAGAAGGTCCAATTCAGTTTGGAGATTCTCGTCGTTAGCTTACTCAGAAAAGTGTATTACTCGAGAGCTCAGCATTCCGATCTCGACTGGTATTACCGCCTCGGTCCCATAAACCAAACTATATAGAGTTTCTCCATTCGAGGTCCTCGGGGTTGTCCTATATGACCACAAGACATTGGGTAAGTTCTCCACCCACATTCCCTTAGTCCGTCCCAGTCGAGTTTTCAATCTGTTCACTATAGTTATGTTGATGACTTCGGTCTGTCCGTTGGCTTGAGGATGAGCTACCGAAGTGAACTTCTACTGAATCTGAAGTTCTTGACGCCATTCTTTGAGCACTCTATCCGTGAACTGCGTCCCATTATCCGAGATAAGAATATGAGGAATCCCAAATCGGCACACGACATTCTTCCACACAAAATTGAGGGCATTCTTGCTTGTGATCCTGGCCAATGGCTCGGCCTCTACACACTTTGTGAAATAGTCGATCGCAACGATCATGAATCAAAGTTGTCCTGGGGCCTTATCAAAAGGTCCTACAATGTTGATTCCCCATTGCATAAAAGGCCATGGGCTTCGCATGTTGGCGAGCTCAGTTTGCGGTAGCCTCGGGCAGCTTTTAATGAGCTCAATTGCATCTCGTCCCATTGTTGGCCAGTAGTATCCACTTCGCATGACCTTTCTTGCTAAAGCTCGGGGACCGGTGTGGCTACCAGGATCTTTCGTGGACCTCTCGCAAAATGTAGTTTGCCTCGCTGGGTCCCATACACCTTAGAAGAGGTTGGAGGTAATAATTTTTATATAAAATGCCTTGCTCAAGTGTGTACCGCAAGGACTTGGCGAGCAATTTTCGAGCTTCGAGCTTGTTGTATGGTAACTCCCATTTTTCCAAGTAATTTCGGATCGGAGTCATCCAGTTCGGATCCTCTATTACTTCATTGACCTCAACTTCTTCAATGCTTCTGTTCTGGACATCTTTGACCGGTAAAGTGGATTGGGAAGATTCAAGTTTGCTTAGAGAATCAACTCGGATGTTCTGCCCTCTTGGAACCCTGATCACCTCGAAGTGCGAGAAGGCCTGCTGCGAGCTTTTAACTTTTTCGAGGTACGTCTTCATCCTTTCTCCGTGGGCTTCACTTGCACCTATTATATAGTTCACAACAACTTGAGAGTCGCTGTGAACTTTTATGGCCTGGATGGTGAGGCTCTTGGCTATGCGAAGACCGTGGAGGATGGCTTCGTATTGTGCTTCATTATTAGTAGTCGGGAATGCGAAACGAAGTGAATAAGTTACCTCATGTCCGTCCGGACTATTCAATAGGATCCCTGCTCCGCTTCCTGTTTTCCCCGAAGCTCCATCTACATAGACTTGCCAACAGTTGGCAGGTGTTTCTTTTGGCAGCTCGCCTTCTTCTCTCTTCGAGGTAAGCTTAGAGGCATCGTGATCCTCTTCGAATTTGGCCTCGGCTAGGAAGTCAGCTAAGGCTTGTCCTTTTATGGATTTTTGGGGATGAAAAGATATAGTGTGCTCCCCGAGCTCTATAGCCCACTTCGCAATTCGTCCTGAGGCTTCCGGCTTTGTGAGGACTTGCCGGAGTGGTAGGTCGGTGAGGACTTGGATTGGATGTACATGAAAATATGGTCTGAGTCACCTTACTGCATTAACTAATGCCAGAGTGATCTTCTCCAATGGCTGGTACCTCAGCTCGGTCCTTTGAGTGCTCGGCTGATGAAGTAGACCGGAAGTTGGCGATGTCCGTCTTCACGTATTAACAACGCACTGATGGACTCATCCGAAGCTGCGAAGCACAGGGACAGAGCTTCTCCTTCTTTTGGAACGGACAGAGTAGGAAGCTTGGCGAGGTAACTCTTGAGCTCGTCAAAGGATTTTCGATGTTCCTTATCCCATTCGAAGTTCGGTGCTTTTTTCAAAATTTTGAAGAAAGAGAGTTGCTTTTCGGCCGCTTTTGAAAGAAAACAACTCAAAACGGCAAGGACCCTGTTAACTTATGCACATCATGGATGGATTTTGGTACCTTCATGTCCTTGACGACCTGAACCTTGGAGGGGTTAGCCTCTAAACCCTTCTTCATATCCATCATAAGAACTTTCCACCTCGCACCATGAATGTGAACTTTCGGGGGTTCAGCTTCAGGTTGACACGTCGGAGGATGTTGAGAACTATCTTGAGGTCGTCCACACAGGTAGTCTTTTCCTTACTCTTGACGACGATGTCATCGACATAGACTTCAACAATCTTCCTGATGTGGGGCTCGAATATCTTGTCGACCATTCTTTGATAGGTCGCTCCTGCATTTTTTAGACCAAAGAGCATCTTTCTATACGCGAATACCCCAAAATCAGTAATAAAAGCTGTTTTTTGGGGTATCCTCATTGCTCATTAATAATTGATGATAACCCTTATACAAGTCTAAAAAGCAAAAAAACTCATAACCTACCAGAGCCTCGACCTTCTTTTCTATATTAGAGAAGGGATAACAATCTTTTGGGCAATGTTTATTAAGGTCGGTATAATCTATGCACATTCGCCACTCCCTCCTTCTTTCCTAACCATCACTGGGTTGGCTATCCAAGACGGGTATTTGACCTCGAACAGAATCTGAGCTTGAAGAAGTTGCTCCACCTCGTCACGGATGACCTGATTCCGTTCTGTAGCGAACTGACATTGCTTTTGCTTCACCAACTTGATGCTCAGGTCAATGTTGAGACTCCAGTCATATCAAGAGGTGTCCATACGAAGACATCTCGATGCTCTCTGAGGAGCTGGACCATCTGCTGCCTAAGGTGAGGCACTCCCACCAATCCGACCTTGAGGGGGTCATCGTCGTACAAGGTGATCTCCTCGGTAAGTTGATCTCTGGCAGGCGATGTCTACTCCTCATCCAACTCCTCAGCTACCTGTGATTGCTAAGCCTGCTAGTGCCGCACTGGCATATTGTCACCTCATAGCGCGATCTGCATGCACTTCTTGGCTCGATTCTGGTCACCTCGTACTGTGACCACTCCGTCTTTGGTTGAAATTTTTATCATCAAGTGATAGGTCGAGCATACGTCTCGCACCGGATTTAGCCAATCCCGCCCCAATATGATGTTATAAGGCAAAGGGGCTTGTACCACGAAGAACTGGACCGACATGGTTGAGCTTGCAAGACTTTATCCGACCGTCACAGGAAGACTGGTGATCCGTTCAGGATGGGTTTCATCTTGAGCAAAACTCCGCTGTGGTAGTGGTGTCGGGGTCAATCGAGCTGTATCGATGTTGAGCTTGTCGAAGTAGCTTTTGAAAAGGATGCTCACCGAAGCACCACTATCCACAAATACTCGGTGGACGAGCTTGTTTGCGACTCCGGCCTGGATCACAATTGCTTCTTAATGAGGCATCTTAGCTGGGACCGGGCCTGCTTTGGAAAAGGTAATAGTCTCCTCCGTTTTGAGCCTTCTGGTAGGATCATCCTAATTGGGACTCCAGGCTTCAGCCTTCAAGGAGGACTTTTTTGGCCTAGTGGAAGCTCTGTGATAGCTTCAATCGTGCCATCGAACTGAGGCATATCATCCTCATCATCATCTGGCTCCAGTTTTGGCTTCTTGTTGGCCTGCGTGCCACAGTTGTCCTTCCCCTTGTTCCGACGTCGCTTGTTATTACTCTACCCAGCACCACGGCCTTGATACGTTTTGAGAGTGCCTTCTTGTATCAGGGTTCGATACTCTCCGCTAGATCCTGGCACTCTTCCGTATGGTTCCCGTGGTCCTCATGAAACGAGCAGTATCGTGTTTTAGATCGGCGGTCCGCCGATTTCAGCATCGGGCACGGCTTCTCGAACAAGTCGGTATGGAGCTCGTAGATCTCCGCTCTTGGCTTTGTCAACAGGGTATATTGAGTCACTTCGGGATTTTGGCAAGGTCCCAATCTAGACTCTATACCCTGGCGAGGTCTGAGTCGCGATTCCAACGGACCTCTATGTAGTCTCTCGTGCGCGCTGCGCCGACCTGGGCCTTGGTTCTCCCAATCTCCAATCTGTTTCTTCTTCCCTGACTATTCGCCTTTCTCCTGATCGCCTTTCCTCCTATCCGCGTAATCAGCTTGTGCGAACTCGTCTGCTATCCTCCAGAGTTCGGACTGCGTCTAGGGTTCTCGCCGGACGAGCTCCCGATACAGCGCGCCAGGTCAGAGGGCATTCTGGAATGCCGAGATGATGAGGATGTCATGTGCCTCATAAACCTTCAAGGCTTCCTTGTTGAACCTCGTCAAGAAATCGCTTATGGATTCCTTTGGCTTAGCTTTTTCGAAGAACCTCCTCTTGAATACTTCGAGCAATTCGGAGTAGGATCCAATATTATTTGATGTTATACTATCGGACCATCTTCGAGCAGTATCCATCAAGAGCTCGGGTAATAGCTTACAAATGTGAATGTCATGGAGCCCCTGATTCATCATGTTATACTAGTATTGCCCCAAAAATTCTCTGGGTCACTCTGTCCGTCATAGGCGGGTTATACCCGTTGGGAGGGGAGTATCACAGTCACAGATTATCCTTTTGAACAGGGTTGTGATGTGCCTATACCCTTTGAATCCTCCCCTCTGGTGGTCCTCGTATGACGGAGATCGCCGGGGAGATCGGCTATGCTATCGGCGATAGCCATGACGTCGAGGTGAGTCATGGCGATAGCCCCGATCCCGACTCCGATCTCGGCTCCTGCTCCTACTGCGGTCTCGCTTTCAATCTCGGCTGCGATCCCGATTCCGATCTCGGCTCTGCTTCTACTGCAGTCTCGCTTCCGGTCTCGGCTGTGGCTGCGACCCTGATTCCGATCTCGGGGCGGAGTGCGACGTTCCCTATGTGAGTGGAGGTACTCTACACTGGGAGCTCTATTCCGCTTTGAGGAGACTTCCTGCTCTTGAAGGCCCTTCTTTTCCAATTCGCCAAACTAGCGGAGGTACTCCATGAACTTGGGCTCGTTGTCCGCCATGAAACCTCTGACCGCTTCATTCGAGTCGGTCTGGTTCAGAGGGGGTATCACAATGCTTCTTTTTCTGAGCCGTCTTGGTGATTCTCTTTGCTACGCGGAACATCCTCCTTGGCCCTGGGCTGGAGTTGTTGAATCACCGGCTATTTCCCAGGCCGGTAGAGTTGAGTCTCCGGGGCGTCAATTCCTCCCCCTACTTTGGATGCGTTGGATTGTGTGTTTGGTCTCACCATGGTTGTCGAACAAAAACTTTGATCAAAACACAAGTATAATGTTGGCCCGTGCACACACGTAGAGGGGGGGGTGAATACGTGTGTGGTTTTAAAACTTTTTAAAGTTAGTATTCAAAACCCCCTTGGAGTAAGCGTGAGCGATCGCTAACAAGGGCAGTGAGGAGCGATCGCTAGAGTGCTATGGTGCAGCAATCGCTTGAAGCGATTTTAGTGGAAGCGAATTTAGGGTGAGTGATCGCTCACTAGGAAGTGGACTTTTAGAGTGAGCGATTTGCGTGCGGAAGGTTTGTGAGCTAAGTGTGTGTAACTTTTGAGAAAAATCTTTTCTTTGTTAAGTCTGTGAAAAACAGTTGTCTTGCTTAAGAGTGTGTAGTGTGATTATGAAAAATCAAATTGAAAGTAAGCAAGAAATAAAGCAGTAAATAACACAACCAACTTATAGTGGTTCGGAGCTAAAACTCCTACGTCCACTCTTCTTCCGATCAAGGAAGGTAATCACTAACAACCGTTAGAAGTGCGCAGAGCTTGAGTCTTCTGGCTAGACCACCAACACAGTCCGTTGGCTACCGGTTCTTCGGTCCCCGGTGAGACAATGCAAGAACTTCAGTTCTCTTGCTGAACGACGAGTGATTCCAACCTCACTCAAGGTAGTGGAGTGATTCCAACCTCACTCAGGGTAG
>JAOWBJ010139003.1:0-17966 GCA_028566335.1 Monarda citriodora | reverse complement strand
GAGGAAGAGGGTTTTGAAGGTGCTTGGTTCTCTGCTACTATTGTTGATGAATTAGCAGCTGAAAAATATATAATCGAGTACGAAAGACTAAGGAATGATGATGACACAGACTTCTTGAGAGATGTGGTCGATGGACCCCATCTAAGGCCACGCCCTCCGGACGTTGGAGTGGTCGATAGCTTTGGTGTTGGTGAAGAAGTCGATGCTCTTTACCAGGACTGTTGGAGGGTTGGTGTGATTCAGAAGGTTCTTAAAAACAGCAGATACTGCGTTTACCTTGAGGACAAGGGCGAGGAATTGAAGTTCGAGCACTCTGACTTGCGGGTGCATCAAGAATGGAAAAATGGCAAATGGCATATTGGCTCTAAGGTTAATACTTCCACTACTTTCTAGCAGTTGTGATTTTCATTTCTTTAAGCTTTGCTCGATGGGCATATAATGAAATTGGCCATGTATAGAATTCTGTTTTGATTTGTGAATCTGGTGGGTGTTGCAGGTTGTCGGGCAGTGATGGCCGTCCTCACGAAAGTGTAAATGCTTTAATCCTCTGCTGTGAATGAAGTTTTTTTGTATCATATACTAAGACCTAATTTTGGAGTCTGGATTTTGAATTCGATAGCATTTATATCCACAATTTTCCTATTTTTGTGCTGAAGATAAACTGTAATCGAGGAAGAACCCAAACTAATTGTGTATATTGCACTGCCTGATGAAATAAATACATTACAATGTTACAAATACAAAACATCCATGCAAATGATGTTTACAATTTTGCAAAGAAATTTTTAGTTTGAGTTCAAAAATCGATGGAGAAAATCTTTGATCTCACCGGCAAGAGGCTTAAGAGAGAGGAGGCCATAACTTTCTATGAGGCCGATCCGGTCCCAGCCAAGACTCCGCACCACGACGTCATTGTAATCCAAGTTGGGGTCGCGAACAAGTTGGTGCATCGGGTGTTCGTAGACAGTGGAGCATCACTCAGCGTTCTTTTTAGAACGTGCTTTGACAAACTTAGCATTGATGCAACTCATTTAACCCCAGCACCGCCACCATTGAGGAGCTTCGCGCAAGACGAAACGCGACCTGATGGAGTCATAAAATTGTCCGTCACGGTAGGACGATCTCCAGAGAGCTCCACGACATCCGTCCAATTCTTTGTGGTACGAGCCCCGTTGCCTTATAATATCATACTTGGAAGTGATTGGCTGAATGCGGTCAGAGCTGTCTGCTCGACCTACCACCTGATGATAAAAATCTCGACTAAGAATGGAGTGGTCACAGTCAGAGGCGACCAGAAGCAGGCAAAGGAGTGCATGCAGATTGCTCTGCGCGGTGCCGAGATAACTGAGCGGCACCACCAGGCATAGCGATCAAAGCAGATCGCAGAGCTGGAAGAAGAAAAGACACCGTGTGCCCAAGCCCCATTGACTGAGGAGGTCCCATTATACGACGACGAGCCTACCAAGATCGTCAAGGTCGGGTTTGCCGGACCCCCCAACTCAGGCTACAGATGATCCAGCTCCTCAAGGAGTATAGAGATGTCTTCGCATGGACGCCCCTTGACATGATCGGGGTGTCCACAGACATTATTACCCACCGGCTCAATATCGACCCCAACATCAAGCCGGTGAAATAAAAACAGCGACAGTTCGCTGCGGATTGGAACATGGAGATCCAGGACGAGGTAAAGCCGCTACTCCAAGTAAAGATTCTATTCGAAGTCAAGTACCCGACCTGGATAGCCAGCACGGTGATGGTCCGAAAAGTTGGAGGAGGGTGGCGGATGTGCATAGATTATACCGATCTCAAGAAGCACTACGTAAAAGATTGTTATCATTTACCCAACATGGACTACACCGATCTCAACGAGCACTGCCTAAAGGATTGTTATCCCCTCCCTAATATAGATAGAAAAGTAGAAGCCTTAGTAGGCTATATTTTTTTCTTTATTTTTTAGACTTGTATAAAGGGTACCATAAAGTTTTAATGAGTAGTGAAGACGCCCCCAAAAACAGCTTTTATTACTGGTTTTGGGGTTTTCAGTATAGAAAGATGCCCTTTGGTCTAAAAAATGCAGGAGCGACCTACCAGAGAATAGTCGACAAGATATTCTAGCCCCACATAGGGAAGGTTTATGTCGATGACATAGTCATGAAGAGCCGAGATGAGGTCACCTGCATATGCGATCTCCGAAATGTCTTCGACATCCTCCGAAGTGCTAACCTGAAGCTGAACCCGAAAAAATGCACTTTCATGGTGCGAGCTGGAAAGTTCCTGGGCTGCTGGATATCGCAGAAGGGCTTGGAGGTAAATCCATCCAAAGTGCAGGTCGTCAAAGATATGGCGATACCCAAATCAATCCACAATCCATCCAAAGTACAGGTCGTCAAAGATATGGCGATACCCAAATCAATCCACGATGTGCACAAGCTGACAGGATGCCTCGCGGCTCTGAGCCGCTTCCTCTCAAAGGCAACTGAAAAGCAGCTCCCATTCTTCCAGATTTTGAAGAAGGCACCGAACTTTGAATGGAGGGAGGAGCACCGCAAAGCCTTTGACAACCTCAATGGCTATCTCGCTAATCTCCCCACACTATCCATTCCGAAGGAAGGAGAGACTCTGTCATTGTACCTCGGAGCTTCGGATGAGTCTGTTAGTGCAGTGCTGATCCGAGAAGAGGGACGTCGCCAACTCCCCGTATACTTTATGAGCCGAGCACTCAAAGGGTCCGAGCTGAGGTACCAGCCCCTGGAGAAGATCGCCCTTACGCTGGTCAACGCTGCAAGATGATTGAGGTTGTACTTTCATGCACATTCAATCCAAGTCCTCACCGATCTTTCACTTTGCCAAGTCCTCACAAAGCCTGAAGTCTCAGGCCGCATTGCGAAGAAGGCCATTGAACTCGGGGAGCATGCAATCTTTTTTCATCCCCGAAAAGCTATCAAAGGACAAGCCTTAGCTGATTTCCTAGCCGAGACCAAGTTCAAAGAGGATCCAAAAGCTTCCGAACTGACCCCGAAGAGAGTTGAAACCGATCCGCCAAAGGAAGCACATGCGGATTGCTGGCAGGTTTACGTCGATGGAGCTTCGGGAAAAGCAGGAAGCGGAGCATGAATCATACTTATCAGTCCGGATGGGCATGAGGTAACCTACTCACTTCGATTTGCATTCCCAACAACAAACAATGAGGTGGAGTATGAGGCCATTCTCCATGGACTTCGCCTCGCCAAGATCCTCAACATACAGGCTGTCAAGGTTTACAGCGACCCCAAGTCGTTGTAAACTGCATATTGAGTGCAAGTGAAACTCGTGGAGAAAAGATGATAAGGTACCTCGATAAAGTCAACAGCTCGTGGCAGGTGTTTTCGTACTTTGAACTGGTTGGAGTTCCAAGAGGACAAAACCACCGAGCTGATGCCTTAAGTAAGCTCGCATCTACTTTATCTAGTTCATCAGTCGAAGACATCCAGAGCCGAAGCATTGACGAAGCTGAGGTGAGTGACATAAACGACGAGCCAAGCTGGATGACCCCTATCCAAGATTATTTGGAGACGGGAGAACTACCGGATGACAAGCTCGAGGCTCGAAAACTTCTCGCCAGATCGCTGAAATACACACTGGAGCAAGGTGCTCTCTACCGAAAAATACTACCTCAAGCCCCTTTTGAGGTGTGTGGGACCCAGTGAAGCGGACTAAGTTTTGCGAGAAGTTTATGAAGGGTCTTGTGGCAGCCACATTGGTCCCCGAGCTATGTCAAAGAAGGTTATTCGAAGCGGATACTACTGGCTGACGTTAACTCACGATGCAACCGAGCTGGTCAAGAGTTGTCCAAAATGCCAAATCCACGCTAATATGCAGCGACTTCCTCAGACCGAGGTCACCAGCATGCAGAGCCCATGGCCATTCATGCAGTGGGGGATCGACATTGTGAGACCCTTCGACAAAGCCCCGGGCCAACTACAATTCCTAATCGTCGCAATCGACTTCTTCACGAAGTGGGTGGAGGCCGAACCGTTGGCCAAAATCACAAGCAAGAACGCTCTCAATTTGTATGGAAGAATGTCGTCTGCCGATTTGGAATACCCCACATACTTATCTCGGATAATAGGACACAGTTCACGGATAGAGTGTTCAAAGAATGGTCTCAAGAGCTCAAAATCCAGCAGAAGTTCACTTCGGTGGCCCATCCTCAAGCCAATGGACCGACCGAAGTCACCAATAGAACAATCATGAACGGACTGAAAACTTGTATGGGACGAGCTAAAGGAAGGTGGGTGGAGAACCTACCCAATGTCCCGTGGTCCTATCGGACTACCCCCAGAACCTCGCATGGAGAAACGCCATACAGTTTAGTTTATGGCACCGAGGCAGTGATACCAGTTGAGATCGGGATGCCGAGCTCTCATATCATACACTTCTCCGAGGAAGTTAATGGCGAAAACCTCCGAGCCGACCTAGACTTATTGGAGGAGAAGAGAGAGCTCGCCTTCATAAAGGAAGCCCAATACAAACAACAAGTAGCTCGCTACTACAATAGCCGAGTAAAGCATCATCACTTCCAGGTTGGAGACCTTGTACTCCGCAATAACGAAGTCAGTAAAGCAAAAAAGCTCGGCAAATTGGAAGCAATATGGGAAGGACCATACCAGATCGCAGAAGATCTCGGCAAAGGTTCTTATAAGCTCGCCCAATTATCTGTTGAGCTCTTACCCCGCACTTGGCATATTTCTAATCTGAAGAAGTTTTATGTATAAGTGAGCGAAGTATAGGGTGGACATTTAGAATTGCATTGTTTAGGATTTCATATAAATTTCTTGTCTTATTTGTTTTCTCGGAATTCCGACCTTTATTAATAAAATTTCTTACATTCATTCATGAGTCTCATATTTGCATGCCTCACTTATACGTAAAAATTTACACACGATTTCTCTAAAGCTAGCCACCTTATGAGATAACATACATCTATGGACTATAAGATACCCGACCTAGGGGTTTAAAGTCCCACAAAGGAGAACAACTACTTCAAACCAGCCTTTACTGCGGTCATCGCAAACGAGAAGTACGCATACTCCAAAATAGCTATGACTTCGGTCATCGCAAAAAAAGGGAACTTACGCTTCAAACTAGCTTTGATTTCGGTCATCGCAAAGAAGAAGCAATCATACTTCAAATGAGCAATGACGCATGTCGACGTAAAAAACAAAGTAAATTAGTTCGCGCAATGAATTATACAAGTTCGGAGAGGAGTTACAAACTACATGTTGAACTATTACAACACTAAGGCTGCGGAGGTGTTTCACAAATACGTGCCCACAACAATAAGGGGTCTATTGTAATACGCAAGTAAGTGTAACCCAAGTCGTTCTCACAAGGACGGCTTAACAGGGAATTCAATCTCGTAGATAAACACACGCACACAAACAAATAAATTGAAGTTTATCTAAACCCTAATGCAATAATTAAAAGACAAGAATTAAATCTAAACCAGAAAACAAGTAAATTGACCTAGACACGAAAGATAAATGAAAGCATATAAATCTATCCTAAGAACAATTAAAGAAAGCATGCAAAGACAAATTAAATGAATTTGAAAACCTAAAACTGAAACTTTAAAAGATTTAATGAAAGATCAACTTGAAGAAAGAACTAAAACGAAAGAATACGTAAAAACAATTAAACATGAAAACAACTAAATAAAATAACTAAGAACTATGAACTAAAAATATGAAACCTAAATCAAACTGAAACTTAAAGGAATAAAGAGAATTAAAGAGCAAGAACAAGAATTAAAAGAAAGAAAAGAGTTTGGATTGATAAATCCGTAATTCGAAGAACAAGAAATGAAATCGTGCCAATCTTCAAAAGCGATAAACCTAAACTAAAACCTAAACTAAAACCTAAACTAAGAGTGTTTGAAGCTAACTTTCGTGCCCTGGATGTTCTCAAATTAAGGCCTAAAGGGATGTATTTATAGATACAACAAAGCGTAACCCCGACGGGTTGGAATTTTAATCAGACTCGGACAGGGCCAGCGGTCGCTGGGTGGCAGAGCCAGCGATCGCTGGGTAGCTCCAGCCGATTTCTTCTCTTTTCTTCATTCCTTCATTCCATTTTCTTCTATTCTTCGTTTTGCTTCAAATTATCTCGTTTTCCACTCCTTTCCAACCTAAAACACAAAATAAGAAAAATAAAGTAAACACGAACAAAATAACTAAAACACGACTAAAAACGACAAAAACAAATACTAAACAGAAAGGAAAAATAGACACAAATATGATGTAATCAGTGTCTCTCTCTAGAAGCTTCTACCCTCCGCTTCTCTCTCTAAATTTCTATCGCGAACTCCTTCGTCTGCTGAATTACCACCATTTTTGCCGTCCAACTCTTTTGCAAACACCCTCTCACTACCATTTTTTGGCCAGATTCCCCTCTCAGCGAGAGATGAACCTTTCAAATCTCATCTACCAAGGGCGGAAGGGGGTGAAACACTCTGACCCGGCGGAACTCACGCTGTCGCCTTCCCCCGCCCGAGATTTCCCAAGATCTTCCATTCTACCGCCCGCTGTGCCCAAATACACTAGATCTGGTCTGCCTCTGGCCATATCTTCCGATCAAAACGCTAGATTTGGCATGCATGCCGCCAGATCCGGTCATCAAAACTCTAGATCTACTGTCCGCCACCGCAAGTATGACCCTCCCCATTATTAATGCGTGATTTACAGGCCACTGGGGCTAAGCTATCTGCAGAGGAAGATGTAAGCCTTGTGAAGCAACCACCTCTCTCTCCGACGGAATCCACAGAGGTGGCGTCTCTGATCTCGGCATTGTTGCCCCTTGCCGGTGACTCTCCAGACAGGTCGGACCCCAAACTGTTCCGCTGGCTACCGGATCGTTAGTTCCGCTACCGCACACTCCCATGCTGGTGCTATGCCTCCCCTGAGTTGTTGCTACAGGAGGTCCGCGGTGGCGACGTCGGTGGCTGGAGCAGATGCTTCTTAGGGCGGGAAGACGAGCGCGGAGGGAAGAGCAGGCATGCCGGAGCAATGCCTGTAACGACCCGAACCTGAATTATGGAAAACTGGGCCCGATGGGTCGCCACGTGTCGCATGTGATGAAGCGAATACTTTTCGGATCAAGCGAAGAAGATGTATAGAGCGGGTAGGGTTATCCGCTTTGCATTTTATCTTGAAACTCGTTTAAGGGCTGTTTCTTTGAAAGAGGATTGCTTCGAAAGACTTAGAGTATTTTTCTGAAAGAGGCCGTTCGTAGGATCTCGCCCGGTTGAGCGATTTTGTAAGTCGCTTGTAGACAAATAAAGAGAGTTCTTTTAAAAGGGGTTCCATTTTTGCTTGTTAGTCAAAAGCCTCAGTATTGCACCTTATAAGAGTAATTAAATAAGTAAAATAGAAATGGTCAAAGTCGCTCGACAAAATGAAAGCGGATTCAATAAATTGAGCGATCTCATTAACCATAAAATTTCAAGTGAAAACATGATCTAAAAGTCGAAAATGATGGCTGTCTCTACAGTGAGCACTTGCTAAATTACTAGGGCTAGCAAAAGGGAGTGGCCCAGCAATGTACCTACTTTACAAAAAAATGTCCGTCTAAGAGCTATGCAAATAGAACAACAAAAGGGGATCTGGCAACAAATATAAAGATGAAAAAGGCATTAAAGCCATATCCTTATGTGCAAAATGGACAAATACAAGTATGACTACTTGCATCACCAAGTGCCTTTTCACGAAACCGCTTCAGCGAAACCCACTCGCCACCGCTTCCATCTCGACCATGACCTGCTCAATCTACACACAAAGAAAACGTGCACAGGGCTGAGTAATTTGAGCACTCGGTGGATACTTAGCCCGAAACCGCTTCACAAGTTTAAAATGATAAAGAGTGACTTAATAAAACAGAAGAGCCTTGGCTCATGAAACCTTCTTTACTTTACTTCCCTGCCATATCTGCCTTTAATAACCCGATTTAGGGAGGTTGGCTGACCTCAACCTAGAACCTTGATCGCTTGCCTGAGCAAAGAGAACCTAGTGCAGTACCTGAGCAACACATGCTCAGGCCGATCGTAACATGAAACCTTGGCACACAGCCGACAGATAGGCATTATAGATAACATAACATCTTTATAACAACGATTTTAAAGAGAGAGCGACTTAAAATCCGCTCGGCGACTAGTAGCTCGAGGTTTTATTAACCCGCTTGGGGTACTCAGTTAGAAAGCCCACCTTAAGTTGCACAGGTGGTGGTCGCTTCACAGTCATGTTCACCGCTCTTCCTTTACGTTCCCTTACGATAAAAGAGCGAAAACACATATAAGGGACACACTCTTGTCTAAGGTGCTAGTTCGCTTTGTTATCTTGTCGCTTCGACGAGAAAGCGTCTGGAGCGATTTTGGCTAACTTTCTTATTTGAGAAAAGATTCTAACATGATACCCTACTCTCATCAAAGGTTGTATCCGGGACTATACTGGGGCAGAAACATTTATTACTTTGTGTTTGGGTCTCTTGGTGCTCAGTGAAAAACAATAAAGGTCTTAGATTTTCTTAGGTGTGGAAGATAAAATTTATTTGGGTAGAGAAACCATAAACATTAGTTTAGCTTCTTTCAAACGTTCGTCACAGCCACTTGAAAACTTAAAAGCTTAAAACATAACTTCAAAATAACGACACCAGATCATAAATGAAATTTAGCAACAACGTAAGTAAATTATCATTTGGTTTGAAAGGGTTTTCTTGCTAGACTTTCGAGTAGAATACCAGGACGGTTAAAGAAAATAGTTGGGAATTTCACCTTGAAACTTCAACTTCGAAAAGAACTCTCTTGAACTAACTCTCAGCTGGTCCTTCTCACTCTCGGTCTCACTCTCTCTCTCTCTCTCTCTCTTAGTTTCGAGTAAAATTTTGTGAAGTTGCAGCTAAGTAAGTGAATCCCAAAAGGTGAGGGTATTTATAGGGGGTGATACTCCTTTTTCTGATTTTAGAATAAAATAAAATGAAAAGGAAAAATAAAAGTTTTAAAATTAAAGTAAAAGTGTGTTGCATTTAAGTCGGTGTGGCCTTTGCAGAAAAAGGACACCTAGTACTATTTAAATAGGGTTGTGTCGTGTTCTCAGAAAAAGGGCTTGTCTGACACATAATAAATGCGCCTGGCGCACCTCCCAAGTCAGTTCTGCCGACATCGCTTCTCGTTCCTCGAGCGGACTTCCTCGAGCGGATTCGCTCGTTATGAAATCGCTTTAAACCCATTCTACCTTACTCTCTTGGAAACCACTTTGCTTACTAAAGACTCCTAGGTGGAGCGGATTTTCGTGAATCTGCTTGCCCACGTTGTCCGCTTGAAACATCTCAAGCGAACTCCACAACTCGCTTCCGCTCGCTCGAGCGTACTACACATCGCTCCTGAAAACTGAAGTGAACCCCGAGCCGCTCCGAACTGCTTGGAGCGTACTCGCTACGTTTAAACTCTTTAAACTTACTCTTGGCAAAAACTCAAGCGACTCTGAGATCGCTTTCAAACAATTAATTACACTTAGCCTATCCTGCTAAGTTCTTAACGCAAGCTGTTATCGCTCTCCTTTCTACTTTAGACACACAAGGTGCTTACTTTATTTTAGCCTTCTCAAACGTAAATAACTTAAATCCTCTTTTCAGAATCAAGCATAGTAGAAACCTTAGAGTGAACACGTTATTTTGTTATTTCCAAAATTCGGGTCATTACAACAGTCCGGGAGGTATGTTCTACATACCATCTAATTGTCAAAATCCCTATTAGGGGGGATAGCATGTATCAGAGGAGTCCAAAAGAGAGCAAAGGAATGCATGCAAATTGCTCTAAAAATGTCGAACCTTCAGTTCGGCATTACCAAGCATAACAATCACAACAGCCTAAGGAGTTGGAGGTAGACGAAGTACAGTCGGTGCCAAACTCAATGGAAGTGCAACTATGCAAAGACGACCCTACTCGGACTGTCAAGATTGGCTTTGCCGGAACAACTCAGTTCCAGAATCAGACAATCCAACTCCTCAAAGCCTATCGAGATGTCTTTGCATGGTCTCCGCTGGACATGACGAGAGTGTCTCCGAACATAATTACACACCGACTAAATATTGATCCCGCAATCTGACCAATAAGACAAAAGCAAAGACTCTTCGCCGCGGAAAGAAACTAAGTAATTCGCGATGAAGTCCACCAGCCGTTGAATGTCGAAGTCCTCTTCGAAGTGAAGTACCCAACATGGATAGCCAATCCAGTCATGATCAAGAAAGAGGAAGGGGGAGCGGATGTGCATAAATTATACAGATCTAAACAAGCATTGTCCCCAAGATTGTTATCCACTTCTTAACATAGACAAAAAAGTCGAAGCCTTAGTAGGTTTCAAAATTTTTAGTTTTCTTAATCTGTACAAAGGTTGTCACCAAGTTTTAATGAATGAAGAGGATGCTTTCAAAACTGCTTTTATCACTGACTTCGGCATTTTCGCTTACAAAAAGATGTCGTTCGGATTGAAAAACGCAGGAGCCGCATATCAAAGGATGGTGGAGAAACTATTCTGGCATCATATCGGCAGGATAGTTGAAGTATATGTCGATGATATCGTCGTCAAAAGCAAAAGCATTTCTGAATGTGTAGACAACCTCAAAACAACTCTCGATGTACTCCGGAATGCCAACCTCAAACTCAATCCCCATAAATGTACATTCTTGGTAGATTCGGGGAAAATTCTGGGGTGTTGGGTATCCAAAGAGGGACTCAAGGCCAATCCGGCAAAAGTCCAAGTCATCCAAAACATGGCTATGCCAAACTCGATCCATGACATGCAAAGCCTGACTGGATGCTTAGCCACTGAATCACCTCCTCTCTCAAGCAGCCGAAAAACAGTTGCCTTTCTTCAAAATATTGAAGAAGGCCCCGAAGTTCGAGCGGGGAGAAACATAAAAGAAAGCTTTTGAAGAGCTCAAGAGATACTTGGCCGAACTCCCTGTGTTGTCCGTACCCAAAGGAGCCGAAGCTCTTTCTTTGTACTTAGCGGCCTCGGACAAAACAATCAGTGCGGTGCTTGTACGAGAAGATGGTCGGCGTCATCATCCCATCTACTTCATAAGCCGTGCACTAAGAGGTCCAGAGAGTCGATATCAGCCTTTGGAGAAAATAGCTTTGTCCGTAGTGAACGCGACTAGAAGATTGCGGCCATACTTTTATGCTCACACAATATGTGTCCTAATTGATCTCCCACTTCGGCAAGTTTTGACTAAGCCTGAAGCATCGGGTAGAATAGCTAAGTGGGCCATTGAGTTGAGTGAACATTACATTGAGTATCTACCTCGGAAGGCAATAACAGGACAAGCTTTAGCTGATTTCCTAGTTGAAGCAAAATTCGAACAAACTACTCCGGTAGATACCGAAATAAGAGACAAAACCCCGAGGTTCCCGAAATGGAACCACCGAACTATTGGGTATGATATGTGGATGGCGCTTCGGGCAAAAAAGGAAGCGGAGCATGCATTCTACTCGTTGCACCGGATGGGCATAAAGTGACTTACTCACTTCGGTTCAAGTTCCCTACCACAAACAACGAAGTGGAGTACGAAGCTCTCCTTGCCGGATTCCGATTGGCTCAAAGTCTTCATGTCAAATCCATAAAAGTTCACAGTGACTAACAAGTCATAGTGGGCCACATAATGGGTACAAGTGAAGCACGAGGAGAGAAAAAGAAGAAATATCTGGAAATGGTCTGAAGTTTCCAACAAACCTTTTCCTATTTCCAGATAAGTCGCATCCCAATGGCACAAAATAGCTGAGCAGATACACTAAGTAAATTGGCATCATCTCACAGAAGCATCGATGATGCAACCGAAGTGCAAACAGTGACAAACACACTGAACTGGATGACCCCCATACTAGAGTATCTGGACAAAGGACAGTTGCCCGAAGATAAGCTCAAGGCAAGGAAGATACTATGCGGATCACTTCAGTACGAACTTCACCAAGGAACCCTCTACAGAAAGTCCTATCTGTAACTGTTACTTAGGTGTATAGATACTGATGAGGTGGACTATGTCATGAGAGAGGTCCATAAAGGATCATGCGAAAGTCATATCGGAGCCAGAGCCTTAGCCAAAAAAGTGATGAGGTGGGGATATTACTGGCCAACCCTTGTCCAAGACCCAGTCATCCTCGTTAAAAAGTGCCCGAAGTGCCAAATTCATGCCAATGTCCCAAAGATGCCGTAGACCGATCTGACCACCATGCAGAGTCCATGACCATTCATGCAATGGGGCATAGACATCGTGGGACCATTGGAGAAAGCTCCAAGGCAGCTGTAATTTTTAATTGTGGCAATAGACTACTTTACGAAGTGGGACGAAGCCGAACCCTTGGCCAAGATAACCAGTACAAACGTTCTCGACTTCGTGTGGAAGAACATAGTCTGCCTCTTCAACATACCACATGTCCTCATCTCGGAAAATGGAACTCAGTTCACGGACAAGAAGTTTAGGGAATGGTGCCAAGAGTTAAAGATTCAGCAACGGATCACTTTGGTTGCTCATCCACAAGCGAATGGTCAGACCGAAGTCACTAACCGTACCATAGTGAAGGGGCTAAAAACTCGACTAGATCGAGCCAAAGAACTTTGGGTAGAAAATCTCCCACAAGTTTTATGGTCGTACCGAACTACCCCAAGAACTTCAAATGGCGAGACGCCGTATAGTCTGGTATATGGCACCGAAGCGGTCATTCCGGTCGAAATCGGCATGTCCACTCCTCGCACGTTAAACTTCTCAACTGAAGCAAACGAAGAAGTACTCCGGGCCGAACTCGACCTCGCCGAAGAAAAGAGAGAGCTCGCCTTTATAAAGAAAGCCTAATACAAACAGCAAGTAGCCCGGTATTACAATCAAAGGGTGAAAACTCAGAAATTCCAAGTGGATGACCTCGTACAAAGAAACAACAAAGTGAGCAGAGGAGAGAAGCTTGGCAAGCTCGAAACCACTTGGGAAGGACCATATTGGGTCATTGAAGTTCTTGGCAAATGGTCATACAAATTAGCTCACATGTCAGGTGAACAAATTCCCCAAACTTGGCATATTTCAAATCTCAGAAGATATTATGTATAGATGGGAAATGTCAGTTCGGTAGTCCATGTAAGTCCGATCGTTTTGTAGTTCGGTCATCTCTTTTATGTCCGGTCGTTTTGTAGTTCGGTCATCTCTTTTATATAAACTTTGTTTACTCTTACGGTCATTTGTCTATCCCTTGTAAAGTTTGTCTTTTAATCTTCTAAGCTAATCATTCATTCATGCATGTGTCTGAGTTCCCATTTATACGTAATACTCTTAATTTAACCTCAAAGGCTGTCCCCCTTTTCGAGAATCTATCGAAGACAATGGTGGGTAAAATCTTCTATAGAAGTTATAAGACCACATTGTCAAGGTTAATGGTAAATAAGCATTTCGTTCAAAACGAAGTGCAAATACCGTAGTACCCACTCCGGGTGACTCCGTTCAAACGCGCGTAATGAAGTCCGTTCCTAGCGATAAAACTCGCCAAATAAGGACAAATCCACTTCGGTAAAGAGGTTCGCTAACTTATTAAAGCCGAAGCTCATAAGTTGAATAAAAAATAAATCTGTAGAAAAGCTAAGTGAGAATTCACAATGGCGAAACAAAATTATTTTATTCACAAACGAAAAGAGGTATACATGTATATCGATCTACATCTATTACATAATATTTATTCTATGATGCAGGAGGGTCCTTAGGCTTACTACAGTATAGCCATTTATCAGCAAAGTCTTCGGACTTTTCAGCCTTCATAAGAGCATCTAAGTTGAAGACTCCTCTACCGACTCCGGCTCCTCCAGCATTGCCACCTTGAGAAGTAGAGCCCACGGGTTTCTTTCCACGACCCCGAGACCGAGATGCTCTACCACCTCGGCGCCTCAAATCTTCTTGACTATCTTGCTCGGTCAATTCTGGTTGCCACCGAAATGCTGTGGATCTCAAAAGCGGGGTATCCTTGAAGATTTTTTCCAATCCCGGATACCGAACAAAAATAATTTTGTATATCCCGGCAAAGTGCTGGAGAGCATCGATTTCACTTTGGTATTCCTTGCTGTGCGAACCGTGGAGCCTCTTTATCTCACGGCTACGCTCCCATATGTCTCTCATTTTGTCTTCAACTTCGGTAATAGTCATCCCACCACTTTGGCAGAAGATCTCTTCGTACTCGGTGTTCTCTTCCTTCAGAACTGCAAACTCGGCTTTCATGCTTTTGAGGGTGGATTCGAGTTCAACAACTCGAGCCAGCACTTCGTCATGTTTAATTTGGTCTTCGCTGGCTCGGTTTTCAGCTTCATCTAATGTCGAAGAGAATAGCTTCTTCCAGTGTAGGATTTTAATCTCCTTGGAGTTAAGAATGCGAAGAGACTCTTTCAGTTCGACATCCCAAGAAAAAGGAAATGGAGCAACAGGCCACAAATATAAATAAAAGCATAAATAGAGCAATTCAAGAGCAACAAATATTTTTTTTTCATTCATGAGGAAAAGGTACAAAAGGGAGTAGCAAGGCCGAAGTAAAATTGTAAATACCTCAACTAATAAAAGAAAAAGGAGTGGTCATACTTCAGTGTTGTCACCCCCGGTCCCTTCATTGGTCTTCGGCTTTCCGCTTTCCCTTGCCGCATCGTGCTGGTTAGCTGGATTGACCTCCGGATTCAGCATTTCGGTCTCCATCGCATCCGGATTGACCTCCTGGTCCTTTGGAGGAGAAGGGGGCACTTCATTTCTTGGAGATATGGGGACCTCATCCCCCTCATCCTCTCCTGCCTCTTCCTCGACGAGGGGAGCCTGAGACACTGGGCCTACTGCGGCAAGGGCCCTCTCCATCCACTCATCGCGGTCCGAACTGCATCCACGAACTGCTTCGGCCGTCAGAGGTACCAGAGACGCCGCCAGCTCATTAAGAAGCGGCAAGGTTTGGAGGCGAGCAGCCACCTCCCTCGCGTAGAGCGGGATCACCACATCTGGCCCTTGGCTGAGGTTCTCGGACAGCATGTTGATGAGTCCTCCAACAAACGCAGCGAACTGCGAGCTCACGAAGAGCTTCTCCGTGTAAGTACGGAGAACTTCACTTTGCGTTGCAGCAAAGGAAGCCGCATCCGCTGCCCGCTGCTTCCTCAATAGCTCCACCTCTACCTCCACCGCTTTCGCTGCGGCCTCTGCCTTCGCCTTAGCCCTGTTCAGAGTGGACTCCATGGCCTTACCCTCGGATCCTTTGTTCGCAGCATCGTCCTTGGCTTTTGTCAAAAGATCCTTGGTCTTAGCCAAGGATCGCTCCAACTTTTGGTGCTCAGAGGCACCCTTCTTCAACTCGGACACTACCAGTCTGAAAAGCAGTTCGGCCCTCTGCACAAAAGGAAGATCGTCAAAAATAAAGGAAAATAATTTTCTAGCACATACCTCAGTAAAATTCCCAGGCCACTCTGGGGCCTGAGCAATAGAAGCACCAAATTGGGCTCCCAGGGTCTTAACCTCCTTTTCCAAGCTGGGTAGGATTTGTGCATGCCCTGCAGAAGAGGGCTTCGATCTTCGCCGGTGCAATCCTCCCTCCAAAGTCCTTTCCGAGGAGGCCGAAGAAGAGGACACAGTCATCTGGATCGAACCTGTTGAGGGGAGGGGCATTGCAATCTTAGAAGAGGTCTTTTGCCTCTTAAGCTCCTTCTCAGCGGCGGAGGCCTGCCCGGTGGCCTTCTTCTTGCCGAGCTGCTTCAAAACATTCACTGCAACAAAGAAAACGAAGTCAAAAACGGAGTTAAAAACACACACACGCTGCAGACAAACACTACGAGAACGCATGATCCTCACCCTCATCGACTTCGTCATCGGCCGATGCCTCAGGCTGTGCAACCACACCTCGAACGACCTCGGACTCCCTATAAGCCCTCGTCACCATAGGGGTGCTCATAAGTAGGTTTTCGAGCCCGCCTAAGGGTACGATCATAGGGTGACGGACTACATGCCCAATACCCCGCCACACAAATTCGGGAGCCCCAGCCCCCTTGTAAAAAAAGAAACGAGATTGCCAATTCGGCCACTTCGATCTCGTTTTGGCTTTAAAAAGCCAAATTGGAGTAAGAAAAAACCATGACCCTTTTCTCTTGAATTGAAAAAACCTAAGAACTAAGTCTATGGTTGGTTCGTACCCCGTCACTAGCACTTCGACTGCAGATGCAGTCAAGTGCCTCCATGAATTCGGAGTCACTTGACCAAGGGGGAGATAGAACCTATCAAGCAATTCGGCAAAAAGAGGGTAGAGAGGAAAACGAAGGACGCACTCTAAGCAAGACTCATATACAGTACAATGTCCCGGTGGCGGACGATCTGCCCTATCGGTTTCATCAGGATCAACGGCTTTAGTCCCCGGAGGAAAATTGTAACGATGGGCTAGAGACTCTATAGTGTCGGCACTAAGGCATGACCTAAAATTCTCTACCGGAACTAGTTCTACCTTTTTCCGACCGCCGTCGGTGGATTTTGACGACCCTACAACTATGTTACAGGCTATATCCACGTCACTACCCGATTGTAGACTCGAAGTAGAAGACATACTTACTTGTCAATGCGAGAAAAGGATTACAGCAGATTGAAAATCTCTGATTCTTAGCAGCTGTCCCGGCGGCGAAAATTTCTTGAAAGCTTGAAATTTGCAGAGAAAATTTGCAGAGGAAATGCAAAAAAGAGAGGGTAAAAAGGTTCAAATGAGGCGGAGTTAGGGTTTTATCAAAAACCACGCGGAGATTCGAATCCCGCTTTTTTAGGATTCCAACCATCGCATTAAATGCAAGGAAACGTACAGTGTACGCTAGTACACGTCAGCACGTCTCAACTTCGGATATATCCGAAGTGCCCCATCCTCTGCTCATTCCGGCATTACATCACTTTTTGGAAGGGGCAGTGAAGGGATATGGACCGAGATCTCTCGAGCCCAACGGAAAGGCCCATTTTATTCGGCCCATTAATAGCACATGTTCGAGAGCACCGGTCCAAACCATTGCAATCCGGCAATGAATTCAGTTTGGTAATGTACTCCGATTCAAAGCCTCCAAGCCGAGTCAAGCCCCTAGCGACTACACTATGGTACTAGAGGTGCACTGCGACTCACTCTGGTACAAGAGATGCAACTGACTACGGCTTCAAGTAGTCTTGGACTTGTAACTTTTCTGTAAGTACATAATCCACAGTCATAAGCGGTTATGTACATGCAGTTGTACGCACACCCCACGACCCACGATCTCTTCAACCTCTAGTAACCACTTTGAAGCGGTTATGCCCATACTTATTGGGCCTGCGAGCCCAGATCCATTACTCTTATGTATAAATAGCACGTATGTTGATTAGAAAAAGTTTATAAGCTATTATTGTAATCTGCACCCTCAGGTAATAAACGAAACAAGCTCTTTTCCTCCCGTGCACATAAATTTACCCTAATTAAATCGAACCATGTAAACATTGTGTTCTTCATTTATTGTCGTTCTTGTCGTTTCATATCCTTTAAGAAAAATCGGAATCGATCATTGGCAATTTTACATTATGGAAGAACGAAGTGAAAAAGCAGCTTATCTGCTGCCGAACGGATGGATTTGCAAAGTTACTTATATTTTCAAAGATTTAGAATAGAGAAAAGAGTTGCAGACATAGAAGATATTCGTTTATTGATATGTCCATCTCTCTCTGCAATAGCTCTAGATATACTACCATTCTAGATCTGTACAAGGAATGTAATCAATTGTAATTTCCTGATTTGGGAAGATATAAATCTTCCATAATGTTTGATTTCTTTCCTATTTTGTGTAACATTTCCCCTGAAGTTAAGTAATGAGATTACCAATACTTAACTTGTCCAATACTTTTCGAAAAGACTTAGAACTAACAGTCTTAGTTAAGATGTCTGCGAG
>JAOWBJ010138897.1:0-12624 GCA_028566335.1 Monarda citriodora | reverse complement strand
TTTTTTATATTAAAATTTTTATATTTGTTTAATTTCACCTTATTCTCACGTGTTTTTTACGTTTTATAATTTGAATTTGTTTTAAAATTAAATTTTTTTCTATAATCAATGAAGCATGAATCATAATCGAAAGAAAAATAAAAAAATAAGAAAAAAGCGGTTCTTCTTCGGTTAAAACCGTAACCGGAACAGAACCGTAACCGTCGGTTCTAGAACCGGAACCGTCTACTGTGCGGTTCTGTTTCTGTTCCGGCCACCGTAGAACCGAAATCGGCGGTTCTGTTCCGATTCTGTTCCGGTTCCGGAACCGTGGGCATCTCTAGATACAACATATCGAAGTGTAAGTGTTACTATGTAGATAGCGTTTAAATATTTTTATTTTAAGAAATATATTTATCTATATTACTATATAATAATTCTAGCACCCTCTAAAAATATAAGTGTAAACATTTTTTAATGTTTATAATGCCATTATGTTTCCTAAATATATAGATCTGTACAACACAGATTCGGGTTTGATTCCATACTGATGCATTTATTTATTTTTTTATCTACTTTTGGATCTACTTTCACTCTCAAGTCCAATAATTATTATTTAAATTATTATTTAATTATTATTTTTAATTTATTTAATAAATTCATTCACATTCCAACACAAATATAATTTATATTTAATTTTTTCTAGATAGTAATATTGCAATATCATTTGCATTACTAAAATATTCTACATTATATATCACGATTGTCAACCAAACGAAAAGACAAAAAAAGTCCCCCTCAAGGCTCCATCCGTATTCCAAACTCCAACCAAATCCATGTAATTAATTATTCCATTGACCTTGTAAACGTTAATTTATACTATAAAATGTTCAAATTGCATTATTAATTGTTATTATTATCAACACAAAATTGATTAAAAAAATGATAATCAAATTAAGCGAACGATAGGATAAGAAGAGAAGCAGACTGCGCATGAAATCTAAACTCCACGTTAGATTTACCTGTCACTTATTGTCAACATTTTCCCACACTATTTATCATTAAAAATCACTTTCTCCTTCAGTTTCAAACCCAAACTAACCCAAAAACAGAACTGAAGAGAGATAGAGAGAGGGAAGAAATGAAGCTAGTTTGGTCACCGGAGATGGCGTCTACTGCATTCATCGATACCGTCAAATCTGTATGCACATAAATATATATGCAAAAAAGATTATTTTTCTTGATTTCTAGCTATAGAATTCTAACTTTCTTTGTTGCATGTCTTAATGGTAGAGCAAAATCTTGGACGGCTCGAGTGCGGCGGAGTTTATGTCGGCCATGGCGGCCGGGTGGAACGCGCAGCTGGTGGTGGAGACGTGGCGGCGCGGTGGGTCCATCGCCGCCAGCGTCGGTCTGGCGGTGGCCACGCAGCAGACCGGAGGAAGGCATGTCTGTGTGGTTTCCGATGAGGAGACCAAGGCCGAGTATGTGGAGGCGATGAGGGAAACCGGCCGCGCAGCCGACGTGGTGGTGGTTGGGCGGGCGGAGGAGGCTATGGAAGGACTGGAGGGGATTGATTTCCTGGTGGTGGACTGCCGTCGCAGCGACTTTGATAGAATTCTTACGGCGGCGAGGTTAGGTCAGAAGGGAGCGGTTGTGGTGTGCAAGAATGCTGCCGCCGCCGGCGATTTGAGGTGGAGCCACCAACGGAGGTTGAGGGTCGTGCACTCGGTGTTCCTACCGTTTGGGAATGGGCTGCACATAGATCATGTCGGTGCTGTTGACGGCGGCGGTGGCCCCGCCTCTGATAAAGGTCGGAGCCGATGGATAAAGCACATGGATAGGCGGTCGGGAGAAGAAATGGTTTTCAGAAGATGACTGTTAGCAGTAGTTCACAACTAAATTAAGATGTGAGATTTTCAAGGACAAGACTTTGACCATTTTGTGCATATCATCAAGTTTGCCGATAATATATTTACATGTTTGTAGTTTTGTATATATAAAAGTGAAAAGTTTTAGGCGCTCAAAAAAAAAAAAAAAAGTGAAAAGTTTTCATTTTTGTTTAAAAAAATAAAAAAGAGTTGTGTCGTTGTAAAAGCCATGAAAATTTGACTTCTTTCATAAACTATGAAATTTAAGTTTATATACACAATGTTAAGAAATCTATTACAAGGAACTTCTAATATAAATGTTAAATTTTATTATAAAAATACTGAAGAAGATTACAACGCAAAATACTAAAAAAAAATAGCAAATCGAGTCGAAGATAGCTTTCTATCCGCAAGACGAAATACGCTTCGGTAATGCTCACGGTTTGGCGTATCGTCCCCAATGATAAAACGATTTCGTCTCTTGAGAGGCAGCACCACAAATATCAAGAGCTCCAGCGAACAAAACAATGTTTAAGAACCAAATTTTGACACTATAATGTAACTAAATATGAGGTGCAAATGTTATGGGAGAAGTTTTCAAGCTCTACAAATGTTGTGTGTGTCAATCTCAAAAACAACTCCCATGTATAGTGAACTTGGGGAGGTAAAAAGTCACTCGTTGATGATCAAACATCAATTCCTTGGCAATGAAAGGCCAAGAGGCGGTGGTTACAAGAAAATGGAAAGCCAAAAGACTTCCAACAATAAATTTGCCTATAACAAATTCATCTTCAACACATAACTCAAATATAACATTTCTCCCTCACCAATTAATGGTTTTGAGATCATGAATATATTTCAATTATTTAATTCTCAATTAAATAATTAACCACCATAAATAATGATATAAAACCATTATATCCAACACACAAATTATAAGTTTTGCGCAAAATCAAATTCTTGTTATATCGAAAGTGACCCAAGCCCTACCCAAGCCTACGGCTGACGCAATTATAAAATAATTAAACCCTAATCTACATTGGTTCGACCAAACCCTAACCCTAGAAAGAACCAACAAGAAAACCCGGGTGGAGCAACGCTCGACTCTACATAAATAAATAAACAAATGAAATACATTAGACAAACTAATTAATTTGTCGTGCCGTTCTTTCTCCTCGAATAAACCTTGATCGCCAGCGTCGTAGTGCTATCAATTACTCTTGTCGGCGAAACAACCTTGTCCGCAGGGTTGAATGCAAGAAATTGACCTTGAATGACTGCCACATCCTCCCAAGATCTGTCGTCAACAGACAATCCACGCCATTTGGCTAGCACCTGATTGACATCATTCTCGTTCATACGCAAAATGCGGCGCTGCAAAATCTGTTCGGGAAGAAATTCGGGATCGTCACTCATCAACGATTCGGGAATGGCAGAGGAGCGGTAGCTGGTCCAGTCGCCGGTTGAGAAGACTGGCGTGGAAAATGGGATGGACCTTGGATCCTTCCGTCAACTCAAATTGGTATGCAGCGGCCCCAATCATTTTCAACACTTTAAAAGGGCCAAAGAAACGAGGAGCCAACCTCTGCCGCGACAACGCGAATAGACTTCGTTGGCGATGTGGTCGAGATTTGAAGAAGACCATATCGCCCTCTTTGAACTCGGAGATCACTACGATGCTTGTTTGCCCCCAGTAACATTCGCATCTGAGCTCGTTTCAAATGCGCGGGAAGATGAGACATAATCGCATCTCGTTCTCGCAATGACTCCGCCAAAGCTTGTATTCTGATTTCTCCCGGAGGAAATTGGACGAGTTGCGGGGGAGGGCGACCGTAAACGGCCTCAAAATGGGTCATGACGGCACTGAACTGAAATCCCGTATTGAAGCAATACTCGGCCCACGACAACCACTTTGGGACGATCTGAAGCGAAGCACCGTAGGTACGTCTCCAAACATCGATTCATTACTTCTGTTTGGCCGTCCATTTCTGGATGATATGCGGAGCTCATACGAATTTTCGTACTTGCAGCCTGAAATAACTCCCTCCAAAAAGAGCTGAGAAATATCGGGTCTCGATCCGACACTATGGATGCGGGCATCCCATGCAACCGAAATACTTCCCGAATAAAAACCTCTGCAACTGACTTAGCCATGTAAGGATGGCGGAGCCCCATAAAGTGACAGCATTTGGATAGGTGTTCCACCACGATGAACACACAATCAATCCCGCCCGAGCACGGTAGACCCGAAATGAAGTCTATACTGATGCCTTTCCAGATCATATCAAGAATCGGCAACGGACTCAAAAGGCCTGCATGGCTCTTCGACTTATACTTGTGACACTGGCAAACGTCACAGGCCGCTACCATGTCCGTGACTGCATTCGTCATGCCTGGCCAATATAAGCTCGCCGCCATCCGCCTATAAGTTCGAAATGCGCCCGAGTGTCCTCCGGACGGAGTCGCGTGAAATTCGTCGAAGAACCTCTGAATCCAAGGAGAAGTTTTGGGAAGTACCACTCGCCCCTTGTAAAATAAGGTGCCTTGCACCAACGTGTAGTGTTTCAGTGCCTCCTTGCCGCCTTCCAAGGCCTCGATTATCTTGGCCAGATGCGGGTCCGTGCAGACATCGTTCTACAGTGCCTTCCAATCCATCCAGTTCGGCACGCTCACCGCAGCCAATTCCACCTCCTCATTGCGCCGGGATAAGGCATCCGCCGAATTGTTCGTGCGGCCCTTTTTGTAAACGATCTCGAAGTCATACCCGAGGAGTTTAGCCGCCCAATTTTGTTGCGCCGGAGTGGTCGGTGTCTGGGATAACAGATGCTTGAGACTCCGCTGATCCGATCGCACCACGAAATGGTGGCCTAACAGATATGGCCGCTAGTGCTGAACTGCGAGGACTAGGGCCATCAACTCCTTCTCATAGGCCAATCGGGATAATGTGCGTCCAGAGAACTGCTTGCTGAAGTAAGCCAAGGGTCGGCGATTCTGCATGAGTACCGCGCCGACGCCCCGCCTTGACGCCACACATTCAATTTCGAATGATTGAGAAAATTCGGCATAGCCAACACTGAGCGGTCGTGAGGGCCTTCTTAATGCCAATTCTTGAGATGATCTTTTTTTCAGCAATGTCGTGAAAGGGGCAGCAATCTTCACATAATCGCGAATAAAACGCCAGTATTAACCCGTCTGTCCTAGGAATCCGCGCAGACTTCAGAGTGACGAAGGGGTTGGCCATTTCAAGACCGCACTCACTTTTGTAGGGTCCATTTGGACGCTGTCTTCGAAAACAATGTGGCCTAAGTACTCCACGTGTGATTGGCCAATAACACACTTTTTTCGATTGATCACTAGAGAGTTATGACTCAAAACTGCGAAGACTTGTGTCAAATGTTGGACGTGGTCCTCCCATGAAGCGCTACAGATGAGGATGTCGTCGAAGAATACCAACACGAACTTGCGGAGAAATGGTCGAAAAAATGTCATTCAGCAAGCTTTGGAAGGTAGCGGGAGTGTTAGTCAGACCGAATGGCATGACTAAAAACTCGTAGTGGTCGGAGTGAGTTCGGAACGCCGTTTTGTGTACATCTTTCGGCGCTATGCGAATCTAATGGTATCCTGCTCGCAAATCCAGCTTGTTAAACCACATTGCACCGTGAAGCTCGTCGAGGAGCTCCAGGATGACGGGGCTAAGATACTTATCCAGGACTGTCACCTTGCTTAGGGCTCGATAGTCCACACAGAAACGCCATGAATCGTCCTTCTTTCGGACCAGTAGTACGGGGTTGGAGTAGGGACTGCAGCTTGGCTGGATGATGCCTGCCGCTAACATTTCGGCAACCAACTTCTCCATCTCGTCCTTTTATAGGTGATTATATCGATAGGGCCGTACGGAGACTGGAGAGGCCCCTTCGATCATCGGTATCCTGTGGTCGCACGGGCGTGGTGGTGGTAAGGCCGAGGGCATACAAGTGACGCTAGGGAACTGCTCGATCAGCTTCTTCTAGTCCGCGAGTTGTTCGGCAGACAGCTTGCTCAAGAAGGCAACGGAGGACGGGGTGAGTTCCAAAGCCCATAATACCCACGCGTCATCTTCCTCCTCCAAACTCGCAAGTGCGCTCCTCGGGCATTCGCAGCGTGTTAGTGTCTAGTTTGCCCGTAATGCGGACCCGAACTCCCTCGTGCTGGAATTCCATAGATAATGTTGCCCAATTTGCTACCACATCCCCCAATGTCGCCAGCCACGAACTCCCAATATCATCTCTAAACTTTGCTGGGGAAACACGTAGCAGTTGATGTCCCGCGATGTATATAGGCACGGAGAGGCAGATAACGCGAGATGCGACGCGAGTGCCGTCCCCCAGGACCACCGTGAAAGGCGAAGCTGATGCGAGAGGAAGGCCCAAGTGCTAAGCGACAGTGCTTGAGATGAAGCAGTGGCTAGCCCCACTATCAATCATGGCTTGCAGCTCGTACCCCCGAACTTGTACAAAGAGCTTGAGTGTTTGCGCCCCGTCTATGCCGTGCGATGACAGCTCGGAGAGTAGGATCTGATCTTGTGATTCCGGGGGTGAGGTCTCGTCGTGGTGTTCGGTCTCTGGCTGCGAAGGGGGGTCGACTGCCGCGTCGACATCGTGGTCACACGTATCCGCCTCCAACATGACTGCTAGGGTTTTCGGTGGGCACTTGTGGAGAGGCCCGTACTTGCCGCTGCACCGGTAGCAAAGTCCCTTAGCCTGATACTCCTCTTGCTGAGCCATGGTGAGGCTACGCAAGTTGCGAGGCACGGTTGGCACATGAGGCTTCGGTGGTGGCTGCTCAGTAGGTGGAGAGTATCTCGAAAAGGTTGGCGAGGGCCGAGGGAATGCGCTCGTAGGATTTGAGGAACGCGCAGTATACCCTCAGCTGGAGCGTGCAATTCTCCGCGCCACGCGGATCGCACTGAAGACATCTGACATATCTGATTCGGTTAGGCGGTCCCGAATCGAGGAGTGCAGGCCGCTTAGGAATGTGCCCAAGTATTGTTCGGGCGATAGGGCGAGAAGCTGCGCGACGTGTTCCTCGAAGAGAGAGAGGTAATGCTCGAGGGCTCCGGTCTAAAGTGCAGGGCTACGTATGCATTGACCGTGGAACTGTGCCCAAATTGCGCGATTAACTCTTTAGAAAAGTCTGCCCATGCAACATTCACCGCCCTTCGTAGAAGCCATTGAGCCCAAAACATGGCCTTGCCCGACATGGCGATGAGGGTCGTAGCCACCCGTTGATCTGGCGCGGTGTTGTGGACGAGGAAGTACTGCTCGTCCTGGGCGAGCCACGCTATAGGGTCTGTCCCGTCAAACCCCGGCAATTCCATCCGCGGAAGCACGATCGCGGCAGCGCCTCCTGGTGGGGTTGGCGGAGCCGGTAGCAGTGGATTGCCCCCTGATCCTGTCGAGCCATGGTGCGTGAGAAGCTTCAATTGCTCGACGATCTCGGGCAGGGTGGACTCAATGTGGCCGAAGGCTGTCTGGAATGAGTCAATGACGAGTTGCACGCCGCCCATGTTCGCCGCTAGGTCCGTCGTGATCTTCTCTAACTCGTCAACACGTTTGTTCGTCTGGGTCATGCTGCGGGTCTCAATGCTATCGTCCTTCGCCATTGATGAGATCCTGCAGGTCGGACCAATTGATAGAGATGAGATCACGAAGGAAGAAACAAGATAGACACTCTTGGAATCAGAGATTCCGTCACAGCTTGTAGCCACCAATTTCTTTGATTTCTTCATGCCTAAGTATCACTCATTACATGTATATATAGCACTAGGATAAAAGGTCCAAGCCCTACCCAAGCCCACGGCTGACGCAATTATAAAATAATTAAACCCTAATCTACATTGGTTCGACCTAACTCTAAGCCGGGAAAAAACCAACAAGAAAATCCGGGTGGGGCAACATTCGACTCTACATAAATAAATAAATAAATAAATAAATAAATAAATAAATAAATAAATAAATAAAAATACATTAGACAAACTAATTAATTTGTCGCAGCGTTCTTTCTCCTCGAATAAACCTTGATCGCCGGCGTCGTAGTGCTATCATGAACACCTCGCCCAGAAGATGTGAGTTGAAAACTGGATTGCCTCCGTCAAAAGAAAGATTGCTTAAGTCAATCGTGTATCACCTCGCTGAGAAAATGTGATTTGAGAACTGGATTGCCCCCATCAAAAGAGAGATTGACGAGGTCAATCGTGCATCACCTCGCTCAGAAGAGGTGAGTTGAACTTGGATTGCCCCCGTTAAAAGAGATATTGACGAAGTCAATCGTGCATCACCTCGTTGGACGAGGTGAGTTGAACTTGGATGCCCTCTGAAGAGTGAGATTGATGAGGTCAACCGTGCATCACCTCGCTGGACGAGGTGAGTGTGGGTCCCCTCGATTAACGAGGTGATATTGAATCGGCGTGCTGAAGAAGTGAGCCTCTGCCTGTGGCAGTTACTTAATTAATGCGTCGTTGCGGTTTTCGAGGCATGTCACACCCAATAGGAACGTGTTTAGGTGGAAAGGGCGGGATATATACAAAATGTCTCTTGTACGCTTGACTTTTCCGAAAACGTTTTGCCTTCTTGTTTTCCCATTTCTACGCATTTCTCCATTTGTTTGTCGAAGGAGCTATTTCGGATACTTGAGTCTCCTGTCGACGTTCTGCTCGTAGAAAACAAGTAAGTTTTAATGGCTTCTGCTTACAAGATTTCTGGAGTGGGGTAGAGAAGTGAGGGAAATTAGGTTTTCAATTCTGCCCGTTCGTGTACCGTAGAAGTTAATGTTCCTGAATCTGCCTTGCATGACTTAAGGCTTATTAAATTTCCGACCGTTGAGGGTTTGGGGATGTAGAAAATTACGCGTTAAGTCTTGATCATGCCACCGTACGGGGGCTTCTCCAGGATTTTACTTTTCTGGCATCCGCCGTATTTATTGTGCCGGGCCCGTCGGATAGGGCATGTGTTCCACCGGAGGGTTATGTAACCGTTTATGAAGATAGTCTTCATAACGGCCTCCGATTTCCTCTTTCTCTTCCGTACACCGCTCTTTTGAGGGCATACAAACTTCCTCTTGGGCAAATAACGCCCAACTCTTTCGTGCATCTTTCTTACTTAGAGTCTAAGGCCGGTGGCCGATGACCCTAGATATGATTGTGAACTTTTTCTATTTTAAGACTTCTTCTAGCTAGTACTACCTCACTCCTAGTAGGAGCTTTAGGGGTTCAGCCAAGAATAAGGTGCCGAACTGGCACATTAAATTCTTCTTTTGTCGGGCTGCCGAGATTGGTGTGCTTGAGCTCGTGAGGCGAACTAGTAAATTAGGGAAGATTAAGACCTCGAAGAAATACTCCGAGCTTAAGAATATATTAACTTCGACCGCCGAGGTGCGGCCTGGCCCTCGTGATCCATCTGGTGCGAGGAGACGGTGAAGGGTGAGGCTTCTTTTTGTTCCGCTTTTTCTTTTCTTTCTCTATTGTCCTGCACTAACATCATTTATTCATGTTGCTGCAGTGGGTTTGAATTTGAAGCCGAGGAAACGTTCTATGAAGGCTGAGGTGACGACCTCCGGAGCCTCTTCCGAGAAAATTTTGGAGGATGCAAGTCCTCTCCAAGCTGTTTGGAGTTCGGCTCTCTCCCCTCTACTGAAGCGGCTTAAGAAAGGAGGGAATACAACTGCCCTGGTTATCCTTCCTCCTGTTAGAGATGAGGTCGACATTACTGGGGGTCAGTTGCCTGATCCGGCTGAGTCCTTTGTTGAGGTAGTTTCATTTTCTCGTGGTATTTACAGTCATCATTGATGTTCTTTTCTTGAACTCCATGATACTTTTCTCAGAAGGCTGAGTGTATGGTGGCTTAAGCCTTTGATCGGATGAAGAGAGGCACTTCTGAGTACCTTAAGTTTGCTAAGGTCGCCCACGACCGGGAGAAGGAGAAGGAGGTCCTCCGAACTAAGGTGGAGGATGCTGAAGTTCGAACAACTGCTGCTCGGAGGCGTGAAGCTACAGCTAGGGCCGAGGTGGAGGCTCTTGCGGCCGAAGTGGCCAAGATGGAGCCGAGAATGTCGACGTTAGGGCCACAGTAGAGGCCGAAGTGGTGGCGTTGCAGGGGCCACTTCTCCGTGCCTATACTGAAAGTCTTCTTATGTCGAAGAAAATTGGCGAGCTGGCGTCCGAGATAGGCAGCTTGCTGAGTGAGTCCGCGGCCTTGGCGGCCTTTAAACTGCTGCGGCGGACTGCCCGGACTTGGACATTTCCAAGTACAGGTATAAGGAGCACTCAACCGGAGGCCATTGATTGGGCCTATGTGAAAGAAATTTGGGAAGGTCGTCGGGATCTTCCTTTGCTGGATAGGCTTGAATCCCCCTGGCATTCCTTACTGCTGAGGTCGTCCTGGCTACCGACATGGACCGGGATCCCCCGTTGGATGCCATGCTCGCCGATCTTTGCCGGGGTGAGTCCGCCGAAGTCACTTCTGGGGCTTTGGCTAAGTCTGCTGAGGAGGAGCCTAGTACTAAGGGCAAGGAGGTCGCTGATGCCGACCTGAATGTGGCCGAGTTAGACGGAACCGAGCTTGAAGGCCAGACTGCCGGCAGGGTTGGTTAACCCACCCCCATCTTCTTTCTGTACTTATGTATTTTTGTAGAACTGACGTACTCACAGTACCCCTAAGGTACTGCTTTTTAGTGGAATAAAAGAATTTTTTTGCAGCAACTGAGTCTTTTTCCTTTTATTTTTCTGTAGCATTCACCTGAGATGTTTGATGCTTCCCCCCATGTTGACCGAATAAATGAACTTTTCCAACTCCTTGAGACGGCTGAGGCTGGGCTGCTTTTCTGGAAAAATAAGTATGATCAGAAATCTGCCGTGAGTGTGGCTAGGCTCAGTTCATCAATTGAGGTGGAGTCCGAGCTCACGTACTGAGAGGAGCAATATAACCGAGCGCTTGAGGAGGTCGAAGTTAGTTCCACCTCGGCCCAAGTTAAGTATGACAAACTGAAGGCTCGGTATTTGCGGCTTCGGGAGAAACTGAAGATTTCTGAGAATGATACCATAAAGATGTCCCAGGAGCATGTTGTATAGGAGATTTTCGTTATTCCTGATGGCGGCACACCAATTTCTAAGGTTAGGAAACTTGTGAATCAGTGTGCCGCTTATGGACGTCAATCTGGGCATGATTCCGGGAGATTTCGCGACCAAGTGAGCGAGCTGAAGCGTATAGCCCATTTTTACAAGACTATTTTAGATCACTATCCAAAGTTGGCCAAGCTAATTGCGGACAATGCTGGGTCATCAAATTTGACTGTTGTTCTCCGCAATCCGACAAGATCTATTAGGTGTCTGCCAGATCGTCCAGCTGATGTTGGTTGACGAAGAGGAGGTAGGTCGGTAGGTCGAGGTGAACGAGATCCCGGTCAAGGTCGCAGTCGGGGTTGGGAATTTAACTTGGATGCCCTGCTGAACACCAACTTTGGTGAAGATTTTTGCTAACAGATGGCTGAACTTTAGTCAACTCCACAGATCTCCCCCGTCTTAGTACCTTAGGCTTATATTTTGGAATACCTTTCTGCCATGTAATTTCCTATTGTGAATAGTAATTTGTAACTCTATTTATGACAAAGTACAATAACTTCGTCCTTTACAGAGTTAGTTAACCTTCTTTATCGCAATGACGAAGCCTTGCTTTTTCGAAGTGATTTCCTTCTTTTCCGCAATGACGAAGTCATTGCTTTTTCAAAGTGATTTTCCTTCTTTTTCACAATGATGAAGTCATTGCTTTTTCGAAGTGATTAGCCTTGCTTTGCATTGTTGTCGCTAGGAGAGGTCCCCTTGCACCTGCTTAGTTCGTACTCCATTTTAGCGGAGTTTTAAATATACCACTAGGAGAAATTCACCGCTAATTGAATGGTGTTTTTCGATCCTTTGGGGTTGGCATTTATCTATTTTTGGGAGTCTTGTACCATCATTTACAAGTTACATTATGGTCCTAGAGATTTATACCTTCTCTTAAAGTGGTCAGCCTTAGAGATTTTATTTAGGTGAAATTTTATGCATAAGTTGGGTATGCAATGCGGAATGGACTCATGATTAGTTCATGAGGGAAGTGGAATCGAGAAAATCTAGAGCAAGCAGGTCAAAACTGGAGCAGGCGTTTATGAAATAATATGAAGTTGGATGGTGATACAAAAAACACAGAATAAAGGAGTTTGCAGTTCCTAAATGAATAATAACATAGGGCCATAAATAGAAACATACAACTGAAAATCTTGACTGGACTGAAGCTATACTTATTCCTTGAAATCGTCTTTGTCATCAACTGGAATTGGCTGATTCCTCCAATACACTGCAAGAGCACTGCCACCAAGCTGCAATATCCAAATTGTGTAAAAAAAAAAATGCAAGGTGGGTGTGTTTGTGTTTGTGTGTGCGAGAGAGAAAAAGAGAGTATAAAACCCACCGCCATACAGACAACGCTAACGGCAGAAGGAACAGCTACGAGGGGATTTGTGAAGTGCTTTTGGGCCAGTAGAAATCCAAGTGCAGAACTCTGTATAATCAAAGACATATTAGAGGAGTTCGTGGAGATCATCACAAAGATCTTGTTAGTAGTTCATGATTAAGTTTCTGTTTACAAACCAGTTTTGAGTTCTCAAGCATATACATAAAAATCAGGATTACTTGTAATTTTTCTACTTTGCTTCACATGAAACATAACAAAATAAAAGAATAATATAAGCCCTGATCCAATTACAT